>JAJIBD010035959.1:0-24066 GCA_021461705.1 Cryptotis parvus
CTCAGGTGGAGGGGTAATCCTCTTTGCCCTTAGAGAATTAAGAGTGGATTCCTCTGGGTGTGGAACTGGGCCCAGCAGGGTGGACTGGTCTATCACAGGCTGAAAATAATTTATTCTTTTGCTCAGAAGTTCTTGCAATGTCTAAAAGGCAAGGGGCAGCCCAGTGGAGTTTTCTCTTTAATCCCCGTTGAATCACTTCAGAAACAGCATGTCCTTCACCATCTTGTCAGTGAGCCATTGCTAGAGAGATGATGAGTTTCTGTTACTCCACAGATATGGACAGAATATGGACATAGCAGGCTAAACCTGGGAAGAAATACTGCAGGTGTGTTCAACACAGTCTTTGTCATGTATCAAATGATTTTGTGTGCTATTAGTAGATGTATCAAAATCAGATCTGTTTAAAAAATGTTTCATTGGAGTTTAGCTTTGTGTTTGGTTTTTGGGCCATAGAGTGGTGTTCAGGGTCGACTCTTGGCTCTGTACTCAGAGATCACTCCTGGAAGTGCTAGGAGACCACATGTGAGTGCCAAGAATCTCACTAGGGTTACTTGCAGCAAGAGCAATCACCTTATCTGCTGTACTAGCACTCGGTTTGTGATTTGGGATAACTTCTATTCCCAGCATTTTAGTATAACTCCGTAAGCCGAGTGATTTATCTGCTGGATTTGGGTTTTGTCATCTTACTGACATCAACCCAATTATTATGTGTGATGGGACATCACCCCCCAATTCACCACGTGTCAATTCATCTCTCCTTACAGTTATAATTTCTCTATCGACACCCATAGCAGTCATAAGCGACACATACATAAGCTCGGTCCCTCAATGCAGAGCAGGAGTAAGCCAAAACGCCAAGGGTGGCCCCAAAGCCAAATAAATAAAATGGAATAGGGTTTTGTTCAGGCCCACTGACCCAGATCTGGCAGAAGACCTCCCAATTCATACCCTCTATGAACCTCCCCACTCCATCCTGAAGCATATTTGGAGAGCAAATGTCACCGCAGTAAGCTTCTCAGGTTCAGGTGTGCTGGGTCTGCCTTGTCCTGTGGGGAGCCTTGTGTGTTGATCCCCCACTAGGCCCCGTGTGGGTCCCATCATTCCTGGCTGCACTCCGGCTGCAGTCACTGTAGGCAGCCATTTTCCTTTTTTTTTTTTTTTTTTTTTTTGCTTTTTGGGTCACACCTGCAATGCTCAGAGGTTATTCCAGGCTCTGCATTTAAGACCATATGGGATGCAGGGGATCGAACCAGGTCAGCCGTATGCAAAGCAAATGCCTTACCTGCTGTGCTATCTCTCTGGCCTTTTAAAAATTTTTAACTTTATAAACCGGCAGACCCTGGCAAGCTACCCGTGTTTTATTTGATATGCCAAAGCTAGTAACAAGTATGGACCTCAATTCCATGACCCGAAGAATGGTTTGAGGCTCTTCCTGTCCCTGGAGCAAGCAGATGCCCTTCGGCTACACTTGTGACAGTACGAATGTGTTACTGGGTGCCTGCTTGAAACAGAATTGATGAACAACGGGAAGACAGTGATACAGTGACAGGGTAGAAGGGGTTTTCTGAAATGGCATGCCTCTGTACCAAAGACTATACTAATATCAGTTAAATAATTCTCCAAGCCTTCACAAGAGTCTCCTATACTTCATGGTAGATTTTGAATTTGCCTTTAGGAGTTATCAAGGGAGCCATGCTTGCTTGCTTGCTTGGAGGCAAACAAGCATTTTCTCTGGGCTAGTACATAGAGATCCAGCTTGGCCAGGCAAATATGCTGGTAAGATCTACTAGCCTCGATGATTGTGGTAGCATGAGGAGAATATTTATACCAGCCAGTACATGGTCAGATAAACTGCCACATTCAAACTACCCCCCCTCCCCATCTGAAGTGACCTGCAGGAGGTAATCCAGCACAGATGCAGAGGCTCTTAGGTGTCCTGCAACAACTCCCTCTGATTAGTTTACTATAATAAAATTGAAAAAGTACAAAATATTTAGTAACATGAAAGTTAAGAAGAAAAAACAGACAATTCCAATTACAAAATTGATTATACTTGTTACTTTAAGGATCCTAACTTGTTTTTGGACCCAAAGAAGTTTGTGACAAGGTTTCTAGCTATCTGGTTATAACGACCACAGTTTTGCACTGTCCATAATTTTATGAGAGTCAATTTGCCATATTTTATGTGGAGTTGAGTGTTTGGAATAAAGTCTGTGGGACTACTTATGGAACAGCAATGGCGGTGATCAGATGAGTATGAGTCTATGGAGAGCAGAGATCAGGACCTCGTTAAATTGTCAGGAACACTGGATCGGGTCTCAGGAACACTGGAACAAATGTCTTGAACTCTGGAACAGGAGTCTTCAGTGCTGGAACAGGTGTCGGCACTTTATCGGTGCCTAGGCGTCTTGCAGGACTTCTTCAGCAAGGAACACTAGCACCCGTAACTCAATCTTAGGCAAGATAAAATTATCAAGATTAGTCATGAATAGGAGATATTGGTTTAGGGCTTTGGCAGGGATCCAAGTCTGGGATGGAGAGAAGAACATAAAGATCCAGCGCGGGTGGAGCAGGGAAATAAGCATGAGAATTGATGAATTCAAAGTTGATGCGTCTAGTGGTCAGCAAAGCTGATGAATTTAATAGAGGTCTGTAGTGGTCAGAAATTAATAGGTAATAGTTAGTACCTATTAATAATAGTAATAGTTGAGACATAAACATAGACACAACATTAATCACAAACATAATGGTAGCCACCTGCGCACACACACATTTGATCGATAAATATCCTACAGCTGTATATATGACCCAATCTAGGGTGATAAATGGTAATGAATCAAGCGCCATGAATGAAAACCCGGCAAATATGATGGTGAGGGAAGTGCCTTTTCCTATGAATAGAGCGTTAGAAAAATTATTATTTTGCAAATTATTAAATTTTTTAGTGAGCACTGTTTTAGGAGCCTCAGAGTATTGAGCACCGCAGCAAGTCTGTTGTTTCAATGTCTTATCCTGTGAACAGTCCTTTTTCATTGATTTAGCAAGCTTATTTGTAATGAGCACTGTGATCAGAGTCCAAAGCCTTGAGCATCATAGAAGGGAATCTGCAGCATCCAAGTTCTTTTCTGCAAATACCTGTGAGCAAAAACATTAAAAAAAGGAAACTCTATCATTAATCTTTGC
The DNA here is from genome assembly GCA_021461705.1 of Cryptotis parvus. Taxonomy (NCBI): domain Eukaryota; kingdom Metazoa; phylum Chordata; class Mammalia; order Eulipotyphla; family Soricidae; genus Cryptotis; species Cryptotis parvus. Next base: position 3,184 of record JAJIBD010035959.1, read on the forward strand.
AACAGTTTGACATTGAGCACAATGCTCAGAGTACCCATTTTCCACCCATTTTTTGCGTTTCATAAGAAAGAAAGCATTTAGGATGCAAGGGCAAGATATTAGACATGAACCACAATCAACAGACTGAAAAACAAGATCATTATTAAAATAAACCAATCCAGGAATTTAAACAGCGACTTGCCATTTAAAATTTAAGACTTTATATTACAAAAATTAGTGTTTTCTGATTCTTTGAAAATTGAGTCTTAACGAGGTGCAGAAGACAGAGTTTCTTTGCAGGGTTATCATCTTTAGAAATGAAATCCTAACCTCTTTGAATGAGGGAGGTGACCTGCAATCCATTTATCATCAATTTTCACCCAGATGGGTGAATTGACTATGTTTTGTGTTTGCATATCTTCTAGCAGAAAGTGACGTTCACAGCCGCGGTATAGGGATCTCCTTGAGGGTATATTTAAGAAGTTTAAGGTGAATAATGTTAAAGATAAAGAATCCATTGGAGGCATACTTGTTTCATTGCTTTAATAACTGAGTTTCAAAGCGTTCTGTGAGCACATTCAACAATTCATTTTTTCCTTGTGGAGTATATGGGAATTCCTGTAATATGTTTGATTTGCCATTCCTTAAAAAGGATTTGAAGGTTTTACTGGTGTAAGCAGGACCATTATCTGTTTTTATGGTACAGGGAATACCGATGACAGAGAAGCACTGGGTAAAAATGAACAGATTTAGCTCTTTCAGAAGTCATAGGAACAGCCCATATGAACTGAGAATTTGTATTAATGACCACATGAAGGAAGGTTTTTGGGAAATAATTTAGTATCAGTTACATCCATCTGCCACAATTGGTTTGTCTGTGTAAACCTCGAGGGATTTACTTAAAGACACATGAGACTCTCAGACATGGGCAGAGCTACTACTGGCTCCCTGTGCCCAGTCACTCACTGAGGCGCCAGGGAGGGAATGGCGGAGGTCTTGCCCCCTGGCTCCACCACCCCAGAAGCAAGCCAGGCGACCCCCACTGCATGAGGGGCCTCCATTTTCACATCGGACTTCCCCCTCATCAGGAGTCCACCCAGAAGACCAGCCTATCACGAGCCCGGCTCCACACCGCTACCCGCGGTTCATCAATAAATGCTCGAGATTAGAGATGACTACAAGAGTATGCCACCTGCAGGCAGAGCCTGGCAGAGTTACCGTGTCTTAGTTGATATGCCAGATACCAGTAACAATTATAGACCTCATTCCCATGACCTGATGGAATGGTTTGAGGCTCTTTATGTTTTCCTGGAGCTAGCTGTTGCTCTTAGGCTCTACTAGCATGAAACAGGACATATGGAGATGTTACTGGTGCCCGCTCCAACAAATCGATGATGAATGGGAAAACAGCTGACAGTGATACAGTGATACATGAGATGTACAAGGTAAGGGAGCACAGACAGGACAGTTGCAGGCAATTTGTCTAGCTTGTCTCCATGGGATGCCATGGTGGGCGCATGAAGCGGTGGGCATTTGTATGTAGAGTCTGGTGCTCTTCCTCAGCTGATTTAAATACTGGTGCTGCCAAGAGATCTGCTGCTTCATTTCCTCAAACCATCTGCCCAGGAGTTGGCATTGTGAGAACAAAGTACGGGAGATGTATATAGGAATGTTCTTTTTCGAGGAGATTTTGCTAGTTTATGTAGTAGCTCCTGAATTATAGGATTATGGGCATTTAAAGAAGCATGGACAATTCCAGGAAATAAACCAACTGCCTATGCAGAATCACTCACCACATGGGACCAGATATATGGGATAGTAAATGTATAAGGGTAGCGAGTTCCATTTGTTGGAGCAGATTTATAATTTGTATGCACAGTAGTGGTCAGTGAAGAATCTGTAATTCCATCCCTTCCTGATGAGGAACCATCAATAGGCTCACACTGGAGCATTAGAAATGGGAGATGAGCGGACAATGGTGGAAATTACAAAAGTTGTCCTTTTCAGAAATTCCCAGGTTTTTCCATCCTGGTAATGATAAAATATTTCTCCTGTAGAAATCTGCTAAGTCTCTTTTGAAGGATTTAACTGAGTGGTAAAACAGCTTCAATTTCTTTTTTTAGGGTCAGGGAGTACAATTACATGAGGATTATATCCAAATAATACTTGGGTTCTTGATCTTCCCTTAATTATAGGTAGGCTATCATCTCAAGGTAAGGTGTTAGCAGCAATTCTGCTTTGTTATGTAAGTAAACCCATTCTAACTATCCAGATAATTGGCTATAGTGCAGCAGTTGGGACTCGGGGAGTGTTGAGAGACCAAAAGCCATACGGTTTTCTCTGAATTAAATCTGGAGAGGTAAGATTTTTGAAACCGGTCCATGAAAAAGTCTAATTCTTTTCTGAGCTTTAGGAATTAGTTGCCTTGGACTATTCAAAGCAGGATCACCTTCAAGGGTGTGGAACAAGTTACTGAGCTCCAGTTAGGAACCCCAAGGGAGGGCACCCAATTGATATCTCCAGCAATTTTTTGAAAATCATTCAAGGTTTTGAGCTTCTTCTGACTAATGGAAATTTTTTGAGGGCCGACTGTAGTGAGTCAAGGGCATAGCCTAAATATTCATATGGAGGCTGCATGGGATTTTTTCTGTAGCTACTTGTAAACCAGCCTCAGGTAAAACTGTCATTACATCATTATATAAATTCTGGAGATCTCTGGAAATTGTCACCAAGCTAGCAAGATATCATCCATGTAGTGAATGATGTATGCACCAGGAAATTTAGCACGGATGGGTCACGAAACCTCATCAACAAAGTGTTGACATCATAGGTGAATTAGTCATTCCTTGGGGCAATACTGTCCATTGAAACCTGCGTAAAGGGCCTTTATGACTAATAGAAGGAACTTAAAATGCAAACCTTTTCAGATCATCTGGGTGAATAGGTATGCTGTAAAAACAGTCTTTTAAATCTATGATAATTAGCTGGCCAATCTTTAGGAATAGCTGCTGGAGAGGGAGGCCAGGTTGGTTGGCTCCCCTTAGGGACCATAGTAGAATTTGCATTCCTTAAGTCAATCAGAAACGCCATTTGCCTTATTTTTATGTATCCACAAAAACAGGAGAATTCCATTCTGAAAACGTTTCCTCAATAAGTCCTAAAATCCAGCTGTTTTTCCACTAGGTTTGTCAGCGCCTCTAACTTTTATATTGAGGGGCCACTGTGGTGTCCATATAGGTTTGTCGGACTTCCACTGAATACGGATAGGTGGTGGGCTAACCACAGAAGTCCCAATTAAAAAGGGTTACTCCTGAGTTAAGGCTCATTAGGAGAGCTGGAACTGGTGCCCGATGGGGGATTGGACGAGGCTATGGTGAATCACTGCCCCCACTGCTCCAGCATGTCTCGACCCCATAAAGTTAAAGGCATAGGGGCTATATAAGGCTGGACCATGGCTCAGTTCCTCAGGGCCAATACATGGCAGCCTTCTCTCACTCTGTCGGAGAAGAGAAGAGGAGATATTGCCTACCCCGCTCAGGCTATGGGACACTTTCTTTTAGGACCAGCCAGAGGGCCAATACTTGGAGATTATGGATATGTCTGCCCCTTTGACCAACATGCCTTTGAATTTCCTTTTATAAATTTCAATGGGTATAACCGGCCAATTGGCCTGAGAATTCCTGGTAGTGTACCCAACTAGACAGTTAGCAGGTGGCTGATGGGCTTGGTTCTGTGCGGCTGTATAACCAACAATGAAGTTGACAGAAGGGTTGGTACTGTTTAAGCCACCAGTTCTAGGGTGTTCTGACTGACTATAAGGATCCTCAAAAATTAATAATAGTGAGGTGTGTGTGTGATTCTTTGCGTCTCCAGCGGACCCCAAGCTGCCCCAGGGAAGAGCAGAAACTCCATCAACGGGAACCAAGGCAAACTGCCTTGGTTTCACCCAGGACCCTTGGCCCCGGCGCTTCTGGGAGCGCCCTGCGATCTCCCCACAGGTGTGTGTGTGTGTGTGTTGTGTGTGTTTGTGTTTCTTGCATCTCCAGCGGACCCCAAGCTGCCCCAGGGAAGAGTGGAAACTCCATCAACGGGGAACCAAGGAAAACTGCCTTGGTTTCCACCCGGGACCCATGGGTCCTGCGCTTCTGGGAACATCCCCAAAACTCAAAACCACCGCGGGCCTTCAGCGCATCCGCGCAACCCTCTTACTACCTATCTTGCATGAGGTACCAGTGAACCTTGGTTCCTACATCCCTTGCCACCCACCCAAACTCTGCAAACAGACCAGAGACCTACTAACAGTACTATTTAGTCACCCAAGAACTCACATTTGCAACCTACAATAGTCATAATGGTAAAGCATCGCAAAATTCCATCAACCTCTGTGAGTGAAGTCACTAGTCCAGATGAGCTCAAGCAATATCAATGAGTTGTATAACCTGCTGATAAAGAATTTAGGAAAGAACTGTTAAGGATTCAAAGGAATTCAAAGAAGCAATGGAATGCAAAATCAATAAAATACAAGAGGACATGAGAGAAGAAGTGAGGAAAATGCAAAGGGAAATGACAGATATTAAAAATGAGGTAAATGAAATAAAAAAAACACAATGGAAGGCCATCATAGCAGAATAATAGCTACTGAAGAAAGAATTAGTGATCTCGAAGACGAGTTCCAAAAGATTCTCTACACAACACCAGAAGATAGAAAAAAGACTCACAATTACCGAACAGACAACAAGAGATAATCGGGATGAAGCCAGAAGAAACAACATATGGATCATTGGGGTCCCAGAAGGGCAAGAAGAAAACCCTGATCCAGAAGAAACTGTCAAAGCCATAATTGCTGAGAAGTTCCCAGAACTAAAGAATGCTTGCCTCAAGATACAGGAGGCCAGTAGGATACCAGCTAAAAAGAAACCCCAACAAGAATACTCCAAGACACATCTTAATTAAAGTGACAAAACTATAGATAGAGATAGAATACTGAAAGCAGCAAGATCAAAGAAGGAAATCACCATACAAAGGAACATCTCTAAGATTTACAGCAGACTTCTCTGATGAAACACTCCGAGCCCGAAAACAATGGTGGGATATTGTGAAAAGGCTAAATGAACTGCGAGGGCTCACCAAGAATTCTTTATCCGCCAGGCTCACATTCAGATATGAAGGAAAGATACACAACTTCATGGATAAGCAACAACTCAGGAACTTCATGAACTCAAAACCAACTTTAAAAGAAGGACTGAAGGGTCTACTGTAATACGACCAAACCCATAAACACAACAAGCACAAACAGAGAGATGACACAAAATCCAATGACAATAATCTCTCTCAATGTCAATGGTCTAAATGCACCAATTAAGAGACACAGCGTGACAAAATGGATTAAAAAATTGAACCCAACATTCTGCTGTCTACAAGAAACACATCTGAATAACTAGAACAAACACAGACTCAAAGTCAAAGGTTGGAAGACCATTCTCCATGCAAACAACTCCTCCAAAAGGCTGGTGTGGCCATATTAGTATCAGATAATATAGACTTCCAGGCTGAAAAAGGTTAGAAGGGACAACGAAGGCCACTTCTTATTAATTAAAGGGATATGTACACCAGGAGGAAATTACACTACTAAACATATATGCACCCAACGAGGGGCCAGCAAAATACATAAAACAACAGCTAAGAGACCTCAAAGAAGACATTAACAGTAGCACAATAATAGTTGGAGACTTCAACACTGCTCTATCAACGATGGGTAGATCAACAAGACTGAAACACACCAAGGAACTATTGGCCCCTGAAGGAAGAAATGGAAGAAAGAGAGCTAGTGGATATATACAGGGCTCTTCATGCCAAAAAAACTGAATACACATTTTCTCTAGTGCACATGGAACATTCTCCAAGATAGACCACATGCTGAGCCACAAAGCATACCTCAATAAAATAAAAAGATAGAAATTGTAGTCAGCTATCTTTTCAGACCATGATGCACTGAAAATGGAAGTTAACCGCACACAGAAACAGGGAGTCAAACCAAACACCTGGAAACTGAACAGCTCACTTCTGAACAACAAATGGATCATAGAATAAATCAAACAGGAAATCCAAAGATTTCTGAAAACAAATGAAAATGAACCAATTATAAGAACTTGTGGGACACGGACGGCAAAAGCCGTGTTAAGAGGGAAGTTTATAGCTCTGCAAGCATTCATCAGGAAACAAGAAAGGGCCCACATAAATAACCTGACTACACAGCTGAAGACATTAGAAAAAAGACCAACAAAAGGAGCCCAACCCCAGGCAAAAAAAGGAAATAATAAAACTTAGAGAGGAAATCAATGAGTTGGAAACCAAAAAAACAATCAAAAAGATTAATGAAACCAAGAGCTGGTTTTTAAAAATAAACAAGATTGACAAACCATTGGCAAGACTTGTAAGTACAGGGAAGAGAGAACCCAAATAAACAGAATCAAAATAAAAAGGGTGACATCACAACAGAAACCACAGAAATCCAAAAGATCATCAGAGATTACTTTGAGAGCCTTGAAACATGAGAATCTAGAAGAAATGGATCAATTCCTGAAGTCCTATAACCTCCCACGGCTGAAACAAGAGAAGACCTCCAATACCTGAATAAGCCTATCACCATCGAGGAAATTGGAAACTAATTAAAAGTCTTCCCAAACAAAAAAGCCAAGGTCCAGAGAGAGATTCCTAGTGAACTCTAACAAACCTTTAAGGAGGACCTACTGCCAGTCCTTTTTCAAGCTCTTCCAGGGAACACAAGAAACAGAAACTCTCCCAAACAGCTTCTACGAGGCACATATCACCTTGTGGCAGGATACAAAATCCAACACCCAAAAGTCGGTGGCTTTCCTATATACAAATAACAAAAGAGAAGAAAGGGATATTAAGGAAACGATTCCATTCACAATTGTGCCACAGAAATTCAAATACCTAGGAATCAACTTACCCAAGTGCAAAGGACCTGTACAAAGAAAACTACAAGACACTTCTCCAAGAGATAAAAAGAGGACACAAGGAAATGGAAACATATTCCCTGTTCATGGATGGGGAGAATCAACATTGTCAAAATGGTAATACTCCCTAGAGCTCTGTACAGATTCAATGCAGTCCCCTATTAGGATACCCATGACATTCTTCAAAAGAAATTGACCAAACGCTCCTGAAATTTGTATGGAACAATAAACCCCCCAAGGATAGCTAAAAGCAATCCTCGGGAAAAAGGAAGATGGGAGGCATCACCTTTCCCAACTTCAAACTGTACTACAAGGCAGTAGTAATTAAAACAGCATGGTATTGGAATAGAAACAGACCTGTGGACCTATGGAATAGAATTGAGTATCCTGACACCCAACCTCAAACACATGATCATTTAATCTTTGATAAAGGTGCAACGAGTCTAAAAATGGAGTAAGAAAAGCCTCTTCAACAAGTGGTGTTGGGAAAACTGGGCAGCGACATGTAAAAAAATGAATTTGGACCTGTGTCTAACACCATGCACAAAAATCAGATCAAAATGGATTAAAGATCTCAATATCAGACTTGAATCCATAAAGTGCATTGAGAAAATATAGGAAAAACCCTCCACGACATTGAAGCTAAAGGCATCTTCAAAGGTGAGACATCACTAGCAAAGCAACTAGAAGAAAAGATAAACATATGAGACTACATGAAACTAAAAAGCTTCTGCACCTCAAAAGAAACAGTGACTAAGATACAAAAGCAGTCCACAGAATGGGAAAGAATATTCACCCAATACCCATCTGATAAGGGGTTAATGTCCAGGATATATCAGGCACTGGTAGAACTTTACAAAGAAGAAAACAAACAACCCCATCAAAAAATGGGGAGAAGAAATGAACAGAAACTTCAGCAAGGAAGAAATTCGAATGGCCAAAAAACATATGGAAAAAATGCTCATCATCACTAATCATCAGAGAGATGCAAATCAAAACAACAATGAGATACCACTTTACACCACAGAGACTGGCACATATTCAAAAGAGCAAAACAACAAGTGCTGGCGTGGATGTGGGGGAAAAGGGAACACTCATCCATTGTTGGTGGGAATGCCGGCTGGTACAGCCTTTCTGGAAAACAATATGGACATTCCTCCAAAGACTAGAAATTGAACTCCCATTTGACCCAGCCATACCACTCCTGGGAATCTACTCTGGGAAACCAAAAATACGCAGCGGAAACACCATCCCTACTTTTATGTTCTTAGCAGCACTTATTCACAATAGCCAGAATCTGGAAGCAACCAGAGTGCCCGAAAATCGATGACTGGATAAAGAAGCTTTGGTACATCTACACAATGGAATACTATGCAGCTGTTAGGAAAAATGAAGTTATAAAATTTGCCTATAAATGGATGGACATGGAGAAGATTATGTTGAGTGAAATTAGCCAGAAGGAGAGAGACAGATACAGAATGACTGCATTTATTTGCATAACATAAATATATATGTACATATTATGATACCAATATCCAAGGTCAAGTGAAACATGTATCAGGAGGTCTTGTCAAATGTGGAAATTATCACAAACGTGTGGGAGTCAGAGGCTAGGTAAGACAGAAAATGGAACAGTGTGCTAACAATTGTCGAGGGTACTAATACCAACCTAGAACTGAGCATTAAATAGAGGCAAAACACAATGTGTAAAATAAGAGGGAGAGAGATGCAGAGACAGAGGAGAGAGAGAGAGAGAAAGAGAGGAAACTGAGGTACCTGCTATTAAGGCGGCCTGGGGGGGGGGGGAGGGAGGGTACATTGGTGGTGGAAATGGAAGGCACTGGTGGAGGGATGGGTGCTGGAATACTGTATTACCAAGAACCAATTATGAACACCTTTGTAATTGTATGTTTCACAGTGGTATAATAAAAAAATTTTTTTTAAATGAGGGAAAAAAAATAAATAAATAGAGAGGCAAAAGATACACATGACAACCCTTTAATGTATGTTCTGTAATCCAAAGTCTGGAAGGGAAGGAAAAGAGAGAAAGAGAGAAAGGGAAAGAAATAAAGAACCTGCCATGGAGGAGGGCTGGGGGGGGGGGGGAACCAGGGACGTTGGTGGTGGGGAGATGGGCACTGGTGGAGAGATGGGTGCTGGAACACTGTATGACCAAAACCCAAGTATGAACTTTTTAAGTGTATATCTTTGTAATTGTAAAAATGAAAAATTAAGAAAAAGAAAAACTTCACTATGCCATTGACAGAGATAGGACAGTACTCTTGAATTAAGTTAAATTATCAAAGAGGGAATCACAAGTGGACATTTCACAGCAATGAAATTTAGACAACATCTGCAAGTCACAAGATGAGTTCCCTCCTCCTGATGCCTCCTTGAAATAAAGGCAATTTTCTAAATGGCCCTTTGTTTTCCTCACTTGATCACTTGATATCCCAGTTATTCATCGATTTGCTCTAGTGGGCGCCAGTAATGTTTCCATTTCAACTTTCATGTGCCAGTGTAGCCCAATGGCATGTTTGTTTCGGGTAATTATGATCCTTAAACTATTTGTTTAGGGTCTTAATAAGGAAGTCTGACCATCTTGAAGGTGTGCATCCACACGATCCTTTGACGTCTGATGGGATCCAATCGGTAAAGGCTCTAGTCCAACAGTCGTCTCCAGATCGCATTATATGACCAGCCCCATCTGATTTTGATGTCCTGGCAGATGTGACAGCGTCCTTGATTTTAGAATAGCGACCAGAGGTCAGAACTCCGGGATTCCTTCTCTCACTTGAGTGAGGCATGATATTCCAAGCATGGCTCTTTTGATTCCTCTTTGGGAGACCCGAATGGTATTCTCATCCCTGCTTCCGTAGGGCCCAGGTCTCTGAGGCGTATGGGTGTAGTCAAAGAGATGTGCCCCGGACCCGGAGTTTCTTTTTCTTTTGGCTATTGTTTCGATGTTTTGAAGGCATTCCATGCCACTCTTTTTCCTCCCCGCGCAACTCAGGTTTTAGGTCATTCCCCATGTTGACTTATCGACCAAAGCGGTTTATTCCATTTCATCCTGTGTTCTCAATATGCACTCAGTTCACTGTTCATATATCTCAGGCACAAAAACATTACACTAGTACTGGCATTGCTCTAGTATTGAAATTAAATTGTTTGAACACAGTTAAAATTCCTTTTTTCATCTTTCATGCAACCATTTTTCTCGCCCCCTTCTTATATTTTCAATAGACCCCTTCCCCCTTTACAAAATTGAAATCAATGGATTAAGCATCAATTGCAATCGGAAATCTCCACCATCAAAACTTAAGCATCTTGGTTTCATCCATTCATATTCAAGTTTTACAGTTACTACATTGGGGGGGAATCTTTTGTCTCATTTCTTCATTCATTGAGGAAGATGACTATGCCAGTGACTGAGAGATGGCACTCCTCTCCCAGTGAAATTGGACTAAAACCGCCGAAACTATTCATGGATATTCCTTGAAAATATACGCTAGTCTCAAAGTCAGGTCAGCCTTCTGAGGCTCCAATAGAAACGAATGCAACTTTGTCTCCTTTGCCCCTTTGTCTCCCTTTGCAGTTTATCTCGGGTTGCAGATTAAATCCCGGGGAGAAGCAGTATTCTCTCTAGTCAATGTTGAGTACAGAGTAGGAATATCTGGTTTTGAAATGTTGCAATACAGTGTAGTGAAACCCTTTATTCTTAGCCACAGCTTGGAATATCTCTGTTTCTCTCACCAACTTTCTCTTTCAGTAGCGCCTGCACAGCTCTCCATGACTTAGCGCCACTCTCCTGGAAAGGAAAGGAAAACATAGTATGCTCAATCTGGCAATTCAGTTTTGGAAAATTTCAACCTGGGAGGATGATCCTCTTCAATGTTCCAGATTTAGGTTCCCCTCTACCTTGGGAAACCTGTGGCTCGTTTCCCCTTTCATTGAAAAAGAGCGCTATACGGGTGACAGAGATAGGAAAGTGCTTCACTAATTAAGTTAGGGTTATCAAAATGGGAATCACTAGTGGGCATTTCTCAGCCATGAAACTTTAGACAGCATCTAGCAGCTCACAACATCAGTTCCTCCTCCTGATGGCCCTCTTTGAAATGACGAGCAATATCGTAACCTGCCCTTTATCTTTCCTTTTGCAGTTTATGTCCCCATTTTAAATCCTGGGTTCTCAATCCTGGGTTTGTGACATCTGCAAGTCACAACAACTTGAGACAAGTCACAAGACAACTTGAGAGCTGAACAGGAGCGCGAAATCAGTGCTCTTGAACATTTCCTAAAATAGTAATGGCCAGATTCCGACGTAGGTGAACATTGCCACCTCCGCTTTCAACAGGAGATAAGCCTGCAGCGAAAACAAATAGAGATTCACAAAGACGGTAAGTCAGTTGAACTTGCTGCTCTGACGTTTGAACACATATGGAGATGACTGTGGGTGTGCCACTTACACTGCTGAAAAATGTCAGCTTTGAAATCCAGTGTTTCCCTGTGATTTCCCTGGGAGCGAACTCGCGCAACCCTCAGTCAAGGTCACAGTGTGTGCTTCTTAAAGGCAAGGGGTTGCCAGGCAAAGGATTCCTACCCTGCAGCACACCTGAAAGTTGAACACGGATGGAGAAATCAGGGGTCTTGAACATTTCCTCATATAGAATGGCTGGATTCCCCGATAGGTGCCCATTGCCACCTTTGCTTTCAATGGGAGATAAAAGGGCAACTTGAAGATAACGGGCATTTCACCTAAAGGTAATTCGTGTGCATACTGCGCTACATGTGAGCCCTACGGAGATGAGTGTAGGTGTGCGGCACACGGCTGAGACATGCCAGCTTTAAGCTACATTGTTTCCCGGAATGTCACTGGAGTGTACTGGGCAATCTCAGTCAACTTCACAGTTTGCTTCTTAAGGGAAAGGGCAACAAGTCTAAGGATTCCCACAAGGCAGTAAAGCTGAAAGTTGAACATGTTTGGGTGATGCCCCTGTTTAGCTTCCAGCTACATTTAGCTTACAGCTCCTCCCTGCTCTGCCAGGGAGGCTTTGAAACATCTCTGGATTCTTGTAAACAGTCAGAAGGCCTCTTGAAATGCTACATTTTGTTTTTTTTTAATTTTTTTGGTCACTTTATTTATTTTATTTTTTTAATTTTATTACACCATTTTTAGACATACAATTGCAATATGCTCATGCTCGAGTTTTGGTTCTACAGTGTTCCAACATCCATCCCCTCCACCCAAACCCATCTCCCATCTCCAATGTCCCCACCTCCTCCCCCTCCCACACCCCAACTACTTGGCGGGTTCTGTATATCTTTTCTCTCTTCTCTATTCTCTCCCTCCCGCCTACATTCCTACACATCATAGAATGCAGTACATTAAAGGACATAACTTTTTCCACTGGTTTGATGGACTACTTGGCCGCAAGTGGCCTGCGGTGACTTAGGGGCCTCATGGTCAGCATCTGGACAGCGAAAATGGCGGCTAATGTGGTGGGTGAGTCTCATCCGGCTGCTTCTGGGACCCCACCGAGGAGAGAGGTCAACACCCCAAACCCATCTCTCCTCCTGGGGGCCTCATGGTCAGCTGAGCTAGGGAGAGCGGAGTTCCAGTTCCCCCAGCTGCATCTGAGGCTCTGCATGCTATGGCTGGTTGCCCCAGGGCAGCTCCTGGGTGGGCTACTGGGCTCAGACAAAATGGAGAGGGGAGGCGATCCCAGCTCCATCTGACAGATTCCTGGTGTTTCCCACTTCTGGGAGCTGCCTGCCTGGGCTTGAACTTATTTTGCTCTGTTAATATGGTCCTGAGGTCAGTGTCCCTCCCAGGTGGGCTCTAATGTGCTGCATCATCCGGACAGCGAAAATGGCCGCTAATGTGATGGGTGAGTCTCATCCGCTGCTTCCAGGACCCCCAGAGGTAACGGGCCAACACACAAAACCCATCTGTCCTCCTGGGGGCCCCATGGTTAGCTGAGCCAGGGGAGAGCTGAGTTCCAGCCGCCCCCAGGTGAGTCTGAGGCTCTGCATGCTATGGCTGGTCACTCAGGGCAGCACCTGGGTGGAGAACTGGGTTCAAACAAAATGGAGAAGGAAAGGGATGACCCCAGCTCCATCTGACAAATTCCCCGGTGATTCCACCTCTGGGAGCTGCCCACCTGGGCTCGAACCCGTCTTGCTCTGTTAATCAGGTCTTGAGGTCAAAAATGCTACATTTCTATAGAGCTATTTTCCTGTTTTCATCTCGAGATAGCACAGCCCACAATGGGCCGGCCTGGGAAGTTTTGGCGCATTTCTATCTATAAAATAAGCTACAAGAAGAAAGAAGCTCTCTTTATACCATTTTGGCTTCCCTTGACATTTTGCTTCTCTGTCCTCTCCACGTGTGTGCTTCAACACGTGGTGGCAGCCATTTTTGGCCTACTTGTGGATGGGGTCTAGGCTGGGAACCCAGAGTCCGGAGGTTTTCCCTGCTCTTGGATTGTATATTGGAACCTGTGATAGTAAAGCCCTTTTAAAACTGGCGCCAGATTCCTGAGTTTTCATCCATTCCCCACTGGCTTCGGAGGTAGAAGGGAACTCACTTCCTGGTACTGTTGGGGACCCCAGCAGCTTCCCTGACATCAGGCATCCCTGGGTGGGCTCGATGGACATCGTCTGGCCTGATCATCATCGGACAGAGATTATCTGCCTCTGAACCGTGGAGTAAAATGATGGGTATCTCGTGGTATCAATACATTGTATCCTTTATTGGGTCAGAACCATACGTAGCCTAGTTAATGAATTTCCTTTCTGAGAACTATTTTATCCGTTTACAAATCTTCTGTTCCTTGGGATTCTTAAACTGTACCTCTGCATGAGGTCAATGTTTAATAGAGAGAGGGAAGAATGTAATAGATTGAATGCAACCTTAAGAGATGAGGTTTAATGATTAAAGAAATAAGTGATAAACATAAAATTACATGCAGACTGGTCCTAAAGCTTGAGGACAAAATTAAACAGAATTATTAAATTATTAAACTATTTAAATTATTAAATTATTAAACAGAATTTAAAATTCAAAAAGAAATTAGAAGAACAGGATTAGAAGAACAGGATTTAAAATTCGGAGAAAAATTAGATCAGGAGAGGAAAATTATTAAACAGGACTCAAAATTCTAAAAAGAAATTAGAACAGGATTTAAAATTCGAAGAAAAATTAGAAAAACAGGAGAGTAATATTATTAAACAGGATTCAAAATTAGAAGAACAGGAAAATAAAATTACTAAACTGGATTCAAAATTAGAGGAAAAATTAGAACAGGAAGGTAAAATTATTAAACAGGATTTAAAATTTGAAGTAAAGTTTGAAGAGCATAAGAAGGATATCAGTAAGATAAGCACTAACTTAGAGGGAGAAATCGACAGAAAGTTAAAATCAAGGGACAGAAAGAAGAGGTCTGGAAATTAGATATAAGATTGAGAGAACAAAAAGAACAAATATATAGGAAACTTGGAAACTTAAACCAAGAAATGGATGTGTTATGCAGGAAAATTTCTGATTTCATGACTTACGGATCAGGAAATAGCGCATACCCAATACTGAGACTTGACCCAACTAAAAGCCATTCCCAAACACGCCCCAAGGCTGTAGACATGATAAAGGTATATAAATTTCCAGCAAAAAAATCTAAAAAGAATTCTAATGCGGCTGAGGAACAGGGAAACACAGAGGAGGCAGGCTCTCAAACTGAAAATCTCCCTGGAGTTAATACCTTCAAAAGGAAGATGCTCCTCTGACAGATATTACAAGCTCTGATGAGGAAGAAGGGGAGGAACAGGTTAGCTCCTGCAGGACTCCAAGAGCCTTGCAGTTCCTGTGGTGGTCAATCTAATAATAATCAAAGAGCAAAGCCCAGCAATCTTTCTCATGACCAATCTAAAGATAAAGTAAAACCAATTTATGAAGAATTAAATATTGAGTCAATAACCCGCTCAGGAAGGTTTGCGACAAGTTTGAAATAGTAAGTCCTTATTCTCTAAAATATTTAGCTGATTGGAGCCAAAAAGAGTGGGTATTGTTAGACTTTCAAATGGTACCGCAGTCATGTCTGAACCAATCACAGTTCATGCAATAGCAAATGTGGTACGCAGATGGGCTTAACATGAATATTGACACTTTAAGAAACACAGAATCTGGCCATAATATAACTTTTGCCATGCTGAAAGGTGAAGATGAATGGCAAAAGAAAGAAAAAAAAAGCGACATTACCTGAAGTTGTTTTAAAATTTGTCGGGATACGGCATTAAAAGCATGGGAAAAAATAGATGCTGACCCAGAATATCAAGGTAGCTGTACAAAAGTTACCAGGGTCCTAATGAACCATACTTTGATTTTATTGGGAGATTAAGTCAGACAATCCACAGACAGGTTCAAGACCCATCCACTCAACAAATCCTAAAAACGAACCTTAGCATATGAGAACACTAACCAAAATTGTCGAACAATACTATATAGTATAAAGGAAAAGGAAGACCTCATGGGATAGCTAAAGGCCTGTAGAAATGTCGGTTTGGCCTCCCATGGAACACAGAATGCTATAGAGGGTTATCCCATACAGCAGGAGAATCAGGAGAGGAATGAAATGTCGAACAGCTTGAGGGGAAGAAACAATAATCCTCAAAGGATAAACAGTGATCAGGGAAACTATGCTAATAATCACACCTCCACCCCTTGGAAGGACCCACCTGGACTTTGCCCAAGGTGCAAGAAGGGAAAACATTGGGCCCGAAACTGTTGGTCTCAGAGACAAAGTCAGCCCTCAGGTTTCATCTGGACAGATAATCTGCTATAACTGCGGAGGGAAGGGGCACACCCGTAGAAATTCCCCATCTTCTAGAAATATCAATACAGGGCAACATCTTAATAATTGCTTTATGGGAAATGTTACATGGACCCCTTCCAGGTTCCACAAGCTCCGCAGGCTCAAATAACACCTATGCCTCCCGAACGCGGGAAACTGGGTGGGGGCAAGTCCCAGGCCCAGCTGAATCCAGGGGCACTCCTCGTTCATCCCACCTTCCCAGTATTCTCGAAATAAGAATCTACAGAATTGGAATCAATAAATACTCTCTGTTCTACCCCATCAGACAATGGCAGTCTCGATATTCTTTGCCCTAAGACTGTCACAATATACCCAAGTCAAGATCCTTACAGGCTAAAAACAGGGATAAAAGGACCTGCTCCCCAGGTAGTATGGGTTTAATTCAGGGAGCGATTGGCTGAAATGTAAGGGAATTAAGGTGCATTTCGGACATCTAGATCCTGAATCTCATGGACAGATAATTCTGTCAATCTCTGTGCCAAGTAAATGGACTTTTGAAAAAGGGAACCACTTGCTAGACTATTATTAATTTTTTTAATGTTTTATTATACCACCTTGAGACATACAATTACAAAGGTGTTCATAATTGGTTCTTGGTAATACAGTATTCCAGCACCCATCCCCTCCCCAGTGCCCCATTTCCACCACCAATGTACCCCCACCCCCTCCCACTCACCTCCAGGCTGCCTGAATAGCAGGTACCCCTGTTTCCTCTCTTTCTCTCTCTGTCTCTGTCTCTCTCCTGTTTCTGCATCTCTCTCCTCCTCTTTTTTTTTAAACTTTATTTATTTATTTATTTTTATTATTTTTTTTAATTTTTTATTTTTACAATTACAAAGCTATACAATTAAAAAGTTCATATTTGGGTTTTGGTCATACAGTGTTCCAGCACCCATCCCCCACCAGTGCCCATCTCCCACTACCAACATCCCCGGTTCACTCCCCCTCCCCCAGCTCTCCTCCATGGCAGGATCTTTATTTCTTTCCATTTCTCTCTCTCTTTCTCTTTTCCTTCCCCTCAGACTATGGATTAAAGAACATATATTAAAGGGTAAAGACATTGCATTTTTTTCTGCTGTGTGCTTTTTTTAAAAATTTTTTTACAGTTACAAAGATATAAAATTAAAAAGTTCATATTTGGGTTTTGGTCATACAGTGTTCCAGCACCCTTCCGCCACCAGTGCCCATCTCCCAACGTCCCCGGTTCCCTCCCCCTCCCCAACCCTCCTCCATGGCAGGTTCTTTATTTCTTTCCCTTTTCTCTCTCTTTCTCTTTTCCTTCCCCTCCAGACTATGGATTACAGAACATACATTAAAAGGTTGTCATGTGCATCCTTTTGCCTCTATTTAATGCTCAGTTCTAGGTTGGCATTAGTACCCTCGACAATTGTTAGCACACTGTTCCATTTTCTGTCTTACCTAGCCTCTGACTCCCACACGTTTGTGATAATTTCCATCTTTGACAAGACCTCCTGATATATGTTTCACTTGACCTTGGATATTGGTATCATAATATGTACATATATATTTATGCCATGCAAATAAAAGAAGTCATTCTGTACCTGTCTCTCTCCTTCTGGCTGATTTCACTCAACATAATCTTCTCCATGTCCATCCATTTATAGGCAAATTTTATAACTTCATTTTTTCTAACAGCTGCATAGTATTCCATTGTGTAGATGTACCAAAGCTTCTTTATCCAGTCATCAATTTTCGGGCACTCTGATTGCTTCCAGATTATGGCTATTGTGAATAGTGTTGCTATGAACATAAAAGTAGGGATGGTGTTTCCGCTGCGTATTTTTGGTTTCCCAGAGTAGATTCCCAGGAGTGGTATGGCTGGGTCAAATGGGAGTACAATTTCTAGTCTTTGGAGGAAAGTCCATATTGTTTTCCAGAAAGGCTGTACCAGCCGGCATTCCCACCAACAATGGATGAGTGTCCCCTTTTCCCCCACATCCACACCAGCACTTGTTGTTCTTGCTCTTTTGAATATGTGCCAGTCTCTGTGGTGTAAAATGGTATCTCATTGTTGTTTTGATTTGCATCTCTCTGATGATGAGTGATGATGAGCATTTTTTTCATATGTTTCTTGGCCATTCGAATTTCTTCCTTGCTGAAGTTTCTGTTCATTTCTTCTCCCCATCTTTTGATGGGGTTGTTTGTTTTCTTCTTGTAAAGTTCTACCAGTGCCTGATATATCCTGGACATTAACCCCTTATCAAATGGGTATTGGGTGAATATTCTTTCCCATTCTGTGGACTGCTTTTGTATCTTAGTCACTGTTTCTTTTGAGTGCAGAAGCTTTTTTAGTTTCATGTAGTCCCATATATTTATCTTTTCTTCTAGTTGCTTTGCTAGTGATGTCTCACCTTTGAAGATGCCTTTAGCTTCAATCTCGTGGAGGGTTTTTCCTATATTTTCCTCAATGCACTTTATGGATTCGAGTCTGATATTGAGATCTTTAATCCATTTTGATCTGATTTTTGTGCATGGTGTTAGACACAGGTCCAAATTCATTTTTTTACATGTCGCTGCCCAGTTTTCCCAACACCACTTGTTGAAGAGGCTTTTCCTTACTCCATTTTAGACTCGTTGCACCTTTATCAAAGATTAAATGATCATGTGTTTGAGGTTGGGTGTCAGGATACTCAATTCTATTCCATAGGTCCACAGGTCTGTTTCTATTCCAATACCATGCTGTTTTAATTACTACTGCCTTGTAGTACAGTTTGAAGTTGGGAAAGGTGATGCCTCCCATCTTCTTTTTCCCAAGGGATTGCTTTAGCTATCCTTGGGGGTTTATTGTTCCATACAAATTTCAGGAGCGTTTGGTCAATTTCTTTGAAGAATGTCATGGGTATCCTAATAGGGACTGCATTGAATCTGTACAGAGCTCTAGGGAGTATTACCATTTTGACAATGTTGATTCTCCCCATCCATGAACAGGGAATATGTTTCCATTTCCTTGTGTCCTCTTTTATCTCTTGGAGAAGTGTCTTGTAGTTTTCTTTGTACAGGTCCTTTACACACTTGGGTAAGTTGATTCCTAGGTATTTGAATTTCTGTGGCACAATTGTGAATGGAATCGTTTCCTTAATATCCCTTTCTTCTCTTTTTGTTATTTGTATATAGGAAAGCCACCGACTTTTTGGGTGTTGATTTTGTATCCTGCCACTCTACTATATGTGTCTATTGTTTCTAGGAGTTTTTTGGTAGAGAGTTTATGGTTCTCTAGGCATAATATCATGTCATCTGCAAATAATGATAGCTTGACTTCTTCCTTGCCTATCTGGATGCCCTTGATGTCCTTTTTCTTCTCTGATTGCTATGGCAAGTACTTCCAGTACTATATTGAATAAAAAGAGGTGAGAGTGGGCAACCTTGTCTTGTCCCTGATCTCAGGGCGAAAGCTTTCAACTTTTCCCCATTTAGAATTA
Source organism: Cryptotis parvus (assembly GCA_021461705.1). NCBI lineage: Eukaryota > Metazoa > Chordata > Mammalia > Eulipotyphla > Soricidae > Cryptotis > Cryptotis parvus. Next base: position 22,450 of record JAJIBD010035959.1, read on the forward strand.
TGCTCTCTGTGGGCTTTTGGTAGATGGCTGTAACTATCTTGAGGAAAGTCCCTTCAATTCCCATTTTCTGGAGCATTTTAATCATGAACGGGTGCTGGATCTTGTCAAATGCTTTCTCTGCGTCTATTGATAGGATCATATGGTTTTTATTTTTTCTCTTATTGATATGCTGTATTATGTTGATTGACTTGCGAATGTTGAACCATCCTTGCATTCCCGGGATGAATCCTACTTGGTCATGATGTATATAATCTTCTTGATGAGTCTTTTGATTCTGTTTGCTAGTATTTTGTTGAAGATATTAGCATCCGTGTTCATCAGAGATATTGGTCTATAATTTTCTTTCTTTGCGTTGTCTCTCCCTGCTTTGGGTATTATTCTGCTATAATGACTTTCCACTGTGTTTTTCATTTCATTTACCTCATTTTTAATATCTGTCATTTCCATTTACATTTCCTCACTTCTTCTATCATTTCCTCTTGTATTTTATTGATTTTGCATTCCATTGCTTCTTTGAGTTCCTTATGCATCCTTAACAATTCTTTCCAAAATTCCTTATCAGAGAGGTTATACAACTCATTGGTATTGCTTGGCTCATTGGACTAGTGACTTCACTCACAGAGCTTGATGGAATTTTGCGTTGCTTTACCATTATGACTATTGTAGGTTGTAAATATGGGGTCTTGGATGACTAGATAGTACAATTAGTAGGTGTCTGGTCTGTTTGCAGAGTTTGGGTGGGTAGCAAGGATGTAGGAACCAAGGTTCACTGGTACCTCATGCAAGATAGGTAGTAAGAGGGTCGCGCCGTATGGTAGTGCGCCTGAGCCGGTTTGAGTTTTGGGATGTTCCCAGAAGCGCAGGGCCCAAGGGGTCTGCAAGTGAAACCAAGGCAGTTTGCCTTGGTTCCCGTTGATGGAGTTTCTGCTCTTCCCTGGGGCAACTTGGGTCTGCGGAGACACAGGGGTCACATACACCTATGGGGGGGAGATTGCAGCCGCTCCGGGAAGCCTCAAAATGATTTTTAATAAAAATTTATTATCAAAATTTCACTCTCATTGATATCATTCTGCAATTTTTTCTTTTACCATTTTTCTGGTGCAGGGCAGCTCATACACGGCAGCATTGCCCAGTAGCCCACATCTCTGGTACATGTCTTGGTTACTGATGGAAATATGGCAGTTTTCATCCACAGGTTTTTAGTCCCTGTGGTTTATTTTAGTTATTCCGGTCTCTCCAATTTACCACATTATCACAAGACTAAGATTACCTCATCCCCACAAATAAGTTTTGGCTTTTCCCAAAAATTGAATGTCGCCTTTCAAAAAAGTCAATATTTCTGAGGGATGTGGGGTACACTCACACACCCTGCGGTGTTCAGGGCTTGCTCCTATCTCTCCTCTCAGGCATCATTCTTAGTGGTGTACAGGGGACCATATTGGATTCTCTAGATCAAACCCCTGTTAATTACATACAAGTCAGGTGACCAAATAACTTTGATATCCCTCCTCACTTATTCATTTCATTTCTAACATAAATATTATCAGTGAAAGGAGAATTCATCAGGCTTTAATCTAATCAAATACCTTAGAGAACAGGTTCCATGATTTTGGCATC
>JAJIBD010035960.1:0-18023 GCA_021461705.1 Cryptotis parvus
GAGTACCTTCTCACTGCCTAATGCTCAGCCCAGATACAGCAAAGGCTCTCATAGCCGTTCCCATATCCACTGTTTCAGGCAGTTTACAACAGCCCATTCTCATGAGAGAAATCACCTCGCTGCTCGTCCCCAAGCAGTTTCAGAAAGATTAAGCTCACCCAGCATCTCAGCACTAGTGCACAGCAGGAGAGAGTTAGATACATGTCATTCTGACTCAGAATGGCCCGGTGCAACTTGGTTCCATCCACGCCTCCCACCACTTTCTCTGTAGCCTACGGCAAATCACTCAACCTTTAGGACCTCCGATTCCTTACCCATGAAATGGTGAGGGCAATATCTATCTATCCCCACAACACTTCTAGAAGAGTTCAGAAAATGCCTATTAAGTGAACAGGTACTAATTATTTGCTAGTTTTGGAAGCCTACGCAGCTGGACGTGGGGCTTCCTCCTGGCTATTTGGCGCCGGGGATCCAGCCCAGGTCATTTACTCTTATTTCTATATCAATTACCTAAAGGGTCTTTCTGGCAGAAAGGAAGCATATAATCCATACATTTGATCTAGTTTTACTGAGCAATCACTATACCGAACATTGTCAGATGTTGTGAGGACTATGCAAATAAAGAAGGTAACATGTGCATAAGGTACCATTTAGTTTAAACAAGGGGTATAAGAATAAGACAGGGATGAGGAATAAAGGTACCAGGGAGGATTACTCAATTTGGAGCCTGAAGCTGGCTAAATGATGCTATATCCACTGAGAAGGAACCAGGAGAAGCTCTGCAAGAATGTCAACAGATTTGATGTGTGACAGACCGACACAAGTCGCCAGATGGCTATCTATCTGCTGGAAGGACGCTAAGCTCAGAATTGTGATCCGGATAAAGACAAACCTCTGAGGATCCCTGGCAAAACTGATGCTGAGGCTGCAGATAAAATCTCTGTGACTGGGCCGGAGCGATAGCCCAGCGGGTAGGGCATTTGCCTTTTGCACGCGGCCGGCCTGTGCCGGCCTGGGTTCGATCCCCGGCATCCCATATGGTCCCCCCGAGCACCGCCAGGAGTGATTCCTGAGTGCAGAGCCAGGAGAAACCCCTGAGCATTGCCGGGTGTGACCCAAAAAGCAAAAAAAAAAAAAAAAAATCTCTGAGACAGAACAGAATCAAGGAAGGGCCAAGGCCAACCGGTCATTAAGACAAACATATCTGAGGGGTGAGAGACACAGGCCCGTGCTAAAGGCATGTCTCACATATATGAAGCTATGGGTTCAAACCAAAGTTAAAAAAAAACACCTGGGGCCGGAGCAATAGCCCAGCGGGTATGGTGTTTGCCTTGCACGCTGCCAGCCCATGCCGGCCTGGGTTCGATCCCCAGCATCCCATATGGTCCCCCGAGCACCGCCAGGAGTAATTCCTGAGTGCAGAGCCAGGAGTAACCCCTGAGCATCGCCGGGTGTGACCCAAAAAAGCAAAAATAAAACAAAACAAAACAAAAAACCACCTTCTGGGCCGGGGGATAGACCAGTGAGTAGGGCGTTTGCCTTGCACGTGGCCGGCCCATGCCGGCCCGGGTTTGGTCCCCGGCATCCCATATGGTCCCCTGAGCACAGCCAGGAGTGATTCCTGAGTGCACAGCCAGGAGTAGCCCCTGAGCATTGCCGGGTGTGACCCAAAAAAAAAAACCACCTTCCACTTTGCAGGCTAGATAAGTAGAATAAGCATTCAAAGGAAAAGTAGGAATAAAGAGGAAGGAGCAAAATCAGAAAAGGATATTGTCACAGAAGCTAAACATCCAGGGAAGAAGGGGTCAACAGTGTAAAATGGGGCTGAATCAAGCAAAATGTGATCTGAGGGCTGGAATGATAGTACAGCAGGTGGGGCACTTGCCTTGCACGTGACTGACCCGATTAGATCCCCAGCATCCCATATGGATGATGGGATATAAATATTTTTTTATTTTTTTTGCCTTTTTGGGTCGCACCCAACAATGCTCAGGGGTTACTCCCTGGCTCTGCACTTAGGAATTACTCCCTGGTGGGGCCCAGGAACCATATGGAATGCTGGGGATTGAACCCAGTTTGGCTGTGTGCAAGGCAAATGCCCTCCCCTGCTGTACTATCGCTCCAGCCCCTTTGAATGGATTGATCCCATTCAATCCCAAGCATCCCATCCTGCAGCACTGTAAGTAGAGTCAGGAGTGAGCCCTGAGCATCACTGGATGTGGCACCAAAAACAGAAAGATGAAAAAAAGATAGGAAGGAAGGAAGGGAGGGAGGGAGGAGAGGGAGGAAGGAAGGAAGGAAGGAAAAGAAAGAAGGGGAAAGAAAGAAAGAAAGAAAGGAAGGAAGGAAGGAAGGAAGGAAGGGAAGGAAGGAAGGAAGGAAGGAAAGGAAGGGAAGGAAGGAAGGAAGGAAGGAAGGAAAGGAAGGAAGGGAAAGAAGGAAGGAAGAAAGAGGAAGAAAGGAAGAAGGAAGAAGGAAGGAAGGAAGGAAGGAAGGAGGAAGGAAGGAAGGAAGGGAGGGAGGGAGGAAGGAAGGGAAGGAAGGGAGAGAGGAGAGGAGGGAGGGAGGGAGGAAGGAAGGAAGGAAGGAAGGAAGGAAGGAAGGAAGGAAGGAAGGAAGGAAGGAAGGAAGGAAGGAAGGAAGGAATAAAGAAACAAGCAAGCAGGGGCCGGAGCGATAGCTCAGTGGGTAGGGCGTTTGCCTTGCACGCTGGCCGGCCTGTGCCGCCCGGGTTTGATCCCTGGCATCCCATATGGTCCCCCGAGCACCGCCAGGAGTAATTCCTGAGTGCAGAGCCAGGAGTAACCCCTAAGCATCGCTGGGTGTGACCCAAAAAAGCAAAAAAAAAAAAAGAAGAAGAAGAAGAAGAAGAAGCAAGCAAGCAAACAGTTGAAACCATTAGGTTTTGTCATTAGGTTTATGACAAAGGGTTACTTACTGTCAGCCTCAGAGAAAGCCACCTCTGTGTAATGATAGAGGTAGAAACCAGATTGAAAGAGGTTGAAGGTCTTTATTGATTTGTCTATAAAGAAAAAAGAAATAGGGTGCTAAAAGGAAAATGAAATTGAAAGAGGGTTATTTTACAATAGGGGCTTAAAAGCAATTTCACTGTTCATGAAAAGAATTTCGGAGAAAAGGAGAAGCTGCAATGCAAGAAAGTGAAAAGCCCTTCAGCAAATGGAAGAAAGCGAACCCCAGACCGACTTATGCGAAACAGAGAGGAAACGAGGACGGACTCAGGTGCAGGTGTGCGCTCAGACACTAACAGCTGGGAAGTTCATACAGGCGCCATGAGGACAGGTGTGAGGACAGGTGGCTGCAGCATGCTGAAACCCCGGAACTGCAGGGATGACGATCCGTGTCCCTGACTCCGTGGCCCTCATGCTGACAGCAGAGACCAGCACGAAAAACTGATGAACGCTACAAGTCAGAGGGGCCTTTTTGGTCCCTCAGGACCACCAGGTGTTAAAAAGCCATCACACTGCCAAGGTGAGACAAAATGGGGGAAATTTCATTAAACTCTGAACTCTGAACTATCAAAAAAGTATTTTCTTGGGAGTTCTAATATGGAAGTCATTGAAGAATGAAAGTTTCAAAAGAAATAGATATTACATATATTATTAATATATTTGTATAATATACATCTATGATATATATTATAAACATGTTACTTATAAATAAATATTACAGAGCCAGTAGCCTCTTGTTGGGCAACGCCCCTTAAAATGACAGTATGCTTCCGCCGCGCTGGGTTCATCATTAAATGCTGGATTTAGAGATGACTACAAGAATATGCTACCTGCACGGCAGAGCGCGGCAAGCTACCCGTGTCGTATTTGATATGCCAGATACCAGTAACAATTATAGACCTCGCTCCTATGACCTGATGGAATGGTTTGAGGCTCTCTATGTTCCTGGAGCAAACAGGTGCCCTTGGGCTCTACTTGCCTGAGACAGGACATATGGAGATGTTACTGGTGCCCGCTCGAGCAAATCGATGATGAACAGGAAGACAGTGATACAGTGACACCCTTGCCTATAAGGTTATAACAGTTGGGAAGACTGTTAGAGAGCTGAGGCCGGGATTATATCTGCCTAGCCAGAGGTAGATATAAAAGGAGAGCCCGGACATGCCCAGGGGGAAGAGTTGAGAGTACAGAGTAAGAGAGAGTTTGAGGAGAGTTTGGAGGGAGAGAGTGCTGAGAGAGAGTTGAGAGAGCTGGAGAGTTTTCCAGGGAGAGTTTGCTGGCAGAAAAGAGAAAGAGTGGTGGGGCCCGCCTGAGAGCCTGCTGGGGAAAATCCAGTGGGCCTGCCTGCTAGAGAAACTGCTGGCAGAGAAAGAGAGGTTCCTGGACTAAGGTAGAGTGAGGAGAGAGAAAAGAAACAGTAAAAGAAGACCCTAAGGAGCTTATGAACTTGTTCCTGTATCCGTCAGTCAAGGGGAACAGTCGTTGGCCCTAGAAGCAACTGAGGCTTTCTCGCCAAACCCTACTACTATTAGGAAACTGCAACTGAAAACTCACAGCCTCTAGCACTGCTTGGTATGATCCAGAAACAAATTGAAAATATATAACCATTCTCCCATTATATGCATATAATAGATATATACACATATACAACCATTCTCCCATGATATGTATGCAATTTATATATATAAATATATAAAATATATTTATAAAACCATATATATATATATATATATATATATATATAAAACCATTTTTCTATTATTTGTATGTAATATAGTCACACCCGGCAATGCTCAGGGGTTACTCCTGACTCAGCACTCAGGAATCACTCCTGGCGATGCTCAGATAACCATATGGGATGCCAGGGATTGAACCCAAGATGGCCACATGCATGCAAATGTCCTACCCACTGTATTATCGCTCTGGCCCAATCTTTTCCCTTTCTTAAGCTACATTATAAAACATTTATGCTTTATGCTCTAATTTCTATATTAATTTCTATTTATTTCTATATTAATTTATGCTCTAATTTCTCTAATTTCTAATTTTATGCACTAATTTCTATATACTAAGCATATATAAAAATACTATGCTTTTGTGTATGGCTGAAAACATCCAGATTTAAAGGACTAAAAAAATACTATGATAATAAAATTATATGAATCCAAAGCAAAAAGTTCTCTATTAAATGTTTCTTAGAGGGGGAGACTGGAGCCCGGCTCGCGCCGAGCCCAGCTGACGATGGGATCCCGAGGAGGGCAGATGGGTTTTGGGTGTTGGCCCATCGCCTCTGGGGGTCCCAGAAGCAGCCGGATGAAACTCGCCCATCACACTAGCCACCATCTTCGCTGTCCAGACGCTGAGAAAATGCCTCACGACCAGATCAACAGAGCAAGACCAGTTCGAGCCCAGGTAGGCGGCTCCCAGAAGCGGGAATCACTGGGAATTCGCCAGATGGAGTCAGGGTTAAGCCACTCCCCTCCATTTTGTCGAGTCTGGTGGACCCGCCCAGGAGCCGCCCGGGAACCAGTATGCAGAGCTGCGCAAGCGCTGGGGAGACTGGAGCCCGGCTCGCGCCGAGCCCAGCTGACGATGGGATCCTGAGGAGGGCAGATGGGTTTTGGGTGTTGGCCCATCGCCTCTGGGGGGTCCCAGAAGCAGCCGGATGAAACTCGCCCATCACACTAGCCACCATCTTCGCTGTCCAGACGCTGAGAAAATGCCTCACGACCAGATCAACAGAGCAAAACCAGTTCGAGCCCAGGTAGGCGGCTCCCAGAAGCGGAATCACTGGGAATCCCGCCAGATGGAGTCAGGGTAAGCTCACTCCCCCTCCATTTTGTCGAGTCTGGTGGACCCGCCCAGGAGCCGACCGGGAACCAGCTATGCAGAGCTGCGCAAGCGGCTAGGGGAGACTGGAGCCCGGCTCGCGCCGAGCCCAGCTGACGATGGGATCCCGAGGAGGGCAGATGGGTTTTGGGTGTTGGCCCATCGCCTCTGGGGGGTCCCAGAAGCAGCCGGATGAAACTCGCCCATCACACTAGCCACCATCTTCGCTGTCCAGACGCTGAGAAAATGCCTCACGACCAGATCAACAGAGCAAGACCAGTTCGAGCCCAGGTAGGCGGCTCCCAGAAGCGGGAATCACTGGGAATTCGCCAGATGGAGTCAGGGGTTAAGCCCCCCCCATCCATTTTGTCGAGTCTGGTGGACCCCCCCGGAGCGCTGCCGGGAACCAGTATGCAGAGCGCCGCAGGCGGCTGGGGAGACTGGAGCCGGCTCGCGCCGAGCCCAGCTGACGATGGGATCCCGAGGGAGGGCAGATGGGTTTTGGGTGTTGGCCCATCGCCTCTGGGGGTCCCAGAAGCAGCCGGATGAAACTCGCCCATCACCACTAGCCACCATCTTCGCTGTCCAGACGCTGAGAAAATGCCCTCACGACCAGATCAACAGAGCAAGACCAGTTCGAGCCCAGATCGGCGCCAGCATGGCCGCCGTCCACTAAATCAGTGAAACAGTAATGTCTTTTAATGCACTGTATTCCACGAAGAGCAGGAAAGTTTATCGGGAAGGAGATATAAAGACGAAAGAAATGACATACAGAATCTGCCAAGTAGTTGAGGTGCGGGAGGGGGAGGGAGGTGGGGACATTGGTGATGGTAGATGGGTTTGGGTGGAGGGATGGGTGTTGGAACACTGTAGATCCAAAACTCTACATGAGCATCTTTCAATTGTATGTCTAAAATGGTGTAATAATATTTGGGGAAAAAAAATAAAATTAATATAAAAAAAATAAATGTTTCTTAGAAATTTAGGTATTAGTAGAACTTGCATCAGTAATTATAGTAGAACTTGTATCAATAATCACTTACCTGTCTGAAAGCTAAACATTCCTTACTCCAGAGGGCTTTTCCTTTCTATTTCCTTATCTTCCTATCTTATCAAGTGTTGAGTATAAAATCTGTCTTCTCATAACTTTTATATCTGCTTGTCAGGTAACTAGCTGACATATTTAATTAAGTGGCCTTTCTTACCTTTCTGCCAATTTAATGATTCTAATAGCTTCAATATGTATCCCTAGAGAATCCAACCAAATAAATTCCAAGCATATAAAAATGACTAGTTTTTATATTTAATTGAATTACATTGAGATAAACATGTAGTTAGTCATGATTGGGTTTTAGTCATGCAATGTCCCATCATCACCCTGGTGAAGGGAAGAGTGAAGGCATTTCTCTAAGTATTGGTTGTTTCAAAATATTCTTGAAGGGTGAAAGTTTTATTAAATTTTATCTGTCCCATAAAGAACAAATTATATGGAAAAATGTGACAAAGATAGGCCCATAGACAACACCTGCTTTACCTCAGACATACTGTTTGATCTGATTTTGAAATCACTATGGAGTCTTCAATATATATTCATGCTATATCTCATCCATCCCATATCTGCCAAACCAAACACTGGAACTAAATAAATATTAAATTTGCTAAGTGCTTCAAATATGTTATACTATTAAAAACTTCCCAAACCCTGGAAGTCTGGAGTGACATTTCCATTTTTTAGATGAGGAAACTGTGTCAGATAGCTCTCTAACTTTCCCAAGCTCACCTTCAATACATAGACAGAACTGGAGCTAGGAAATTCCATAGTTCATATTCCTTCTACTTACTAAGACCTCTTCTAAGGAGACTATTACATTAAAAGTTAAATATAGGGCCGAAGCTATAGCAGAGTGGGTAGGGCATTTATCTTGCATGCTGCCAACCCGGGTTCGATCTCTGGCATCCCATATGGTCCCCCCGAACATCACCAGGAGTAATTCCTGAGCAAAGAGCCAGGAAGTAACCCCTGAGCATCCCGGGGGTGACCCAAAAAGCAGAAAAACAAAAACAGGAAAAGTTAAATGTTTTTAATACCATTTCTGACAGTCCTTAATTATTCAAATGTCAATGAAATTACTGCAAACAATACTTACACTAGTTAATTCATTCATAGTAAGTCTTCTGAGTATAAACTGAGAAATACTCTCTGAAGTAGACATGACAAAGTTCTGAAGAACAGTAAGTACTTCATCTGTATAGGGAAAAGAATACGCAGATACATGAAAGAAATCCTTCAGTACAAAATAACCTGATGCTTGGGGCCGGGACACAGGACAGCATTCCACATGATAATGGGAGCAGTTCCCTTCCGAGATGACATCTACGGACGTGATTAGCACAAAATGCTCTGAGAGACTTCTTACAATAAAGTAGCCGTTTAAAGTTAAAAAAAGCAGGAAAACTTGATATTCCAAAGAAATACCTACCTAGGTATAAGATCATTTTTTAAGGTTCCTGAAGTGATAAAGACCAAACAAGGAGGCAAAGGAGTTGGACAAGAAATTAAATCAGGCCTTAGGTTAGGTGGTGAGTTATTTGATTATCATGCATTATAACATATCACACTTTCATATTTATATATAATATCACAACTATTTTCCATACATCCACAACCTGGTCCTATACTTGTAAAACCAGTGAAGATATACAAAGTAAACACAAATTGATGCCCTGAAGGATATTAAATTTTTTTTCTTTTGGCAGGGGTGGTGTTTAAGGCTTGCTCTTGGCTCTCACCTCAGGATCACTCCTAAGGATGCTTGATGGGGAGAGAAGATGAGGGAGGGGGAAAAGGGACCAAATGCTGAAGTCAGGGATTCAAACCAGGGGTGGGCTGCATGTAAAGCATGTGCCGTAACTCCTATCTCTCTGATTCAAGGGATTCTTATTAAAAGTCGGTTATGTCATGTGGGAGTCAGAGGCTAGGTAAGACAAAAAAATGGAACAGTGTGCTAACAATTGTCGAAAAGTACTAATACCCACCTAGAACTGAGCATTAAATATAGGCAAAAAAAGCTACCCGTATTGTATTTGATATATATGCCAATACCAGTAACAATTATAGACCTCATTCCGAATGGATTGAGGCTCTTTATGTTCCTGGAGCAAGCAGATGCCCTTGGGCTCTACTAGCATGAGACAGGACATATGGAGATGCTACTGGGGCCCGCTCGAGCAAATCGATGATGAACGGGAAGACAGTGATACAGTGATACACATGACAATCCTTTAATGTATGTTCTGTGATCCACAATCTGGAAGGGAAGGAAAAGAGAAAGAGATAGAAAGAAAGGAAAGAAATAAAAGAACCTGCCATGGAGGCGGGCTGGGGGAGGGGAGGGAGCCGGGGACATTGGTGGTGGGAGATGGGCACTGGTGGAGGGATGGGTGCTGGAACAGTGTATGACCAAGACCCAAATATGAACATCTTTGTAATTGTATTATCTCACAGTAGCATAATAAAAATACTTTTAAAAAAGTCGGTTATGTGTATAATATTTGGTTCTACTATTAAAAAACTATCAGAAACTCATATTTCATAAGTATATATTAAATCTAACCTATCAGTATTAAATACAAAAGTTGAACCTAATCATACAAATACTTCTCTCGAGTTTTAAATGTCCGCTTGGGGGCCAGAGCGACAATACAGCAGGGAGGGTATTCATCTCGCACACAGCCTGCCGGGTTCAACCCTCAGCACCCCATATGGTCCTCTGAGTACAGAGCCAGGAGCAAGCACTGAGCACAACTAGGCGTGGCCAAAATCTAACAAAACCCAACAATGAAAACACCAATGGAACGGAGCTGGAGATAAGAAACACCTTTCAGTTATAGATAACTTATGACAAAGAAGCCAAGAGATGAGATGAGGGAAGGAATCTCTCTTCAGCCAATGGTGCAGGGGAGAACCAGACAGCTGCACACAAAAGAAATGTGACCACTATGTCACACCATGCACAAAACTTAGCTCAAATTAGATGAAGACGTAAGGCCCAAATGTGTAAAATGCATTAAAGAAAATATAGCAAAACAATTCACGACATTGGCTTCTGAAGCTCTATCAACACTTCTACTCCACTGGAAAGGAAAAGAAGGTAAAAAGAAACGAATAGAGCTGTATCAAACTAATACACTTTTGTAATGAGAAAGAAAAATAACAGAAAGGCATTATCAATGGGAAATATTTACACACATCTATCAAACAATAAATAACCAAAAGATAAAAAAAAATCCCTGAGCACAGAACCAGGAATAAGTCCCGAACATAACCAAGTATGGTACAAAAAAAAAAAAAAAAAGAAGGAAAGAGAAGATGAAATCCTACAACATGGATGAAACAGGGAGACAGTCATGCAGGTGACATAAATCAGCAGGAAAAGCAGTCTTTTAAAGGTCAGGGATTTCCTCTCATTCTAAAGGCAGAAAATAGAGCAAGAACGAGAACCACAGGAATGATTTTTTCCTCACCATCTTGGGTGCTGGACCCTCTCAATGAGCAGGTATGCAGTAACTCAGCAGCAGCTGGAGGCATCTGTCTGTTTTGGGCAAGGGCATGTAGGCATTTGTACCAAACTTCATAAGGGCGTCCAGCAGAGGGTCCAAGAATATCCTCAAGACATTCTGTGTTCTCTGCTTTGCACTAAACATTAAAAGACATGCTCAAATCAAGTGTTTCAAAAGCATAAAGACATTTTCTACTTATAAACTGTGGATCTGCTCAGCTAGTGGATTCAATCAGAAACTATTCTTTTTTTTTTTTTTTTTTTTTTTGCTTTTTTGGGTCACACCCGGCAATGCTCAGGGGGTTTCTCCTGGCTCTGCACTCAGGAATTACTCCTGGAGGTGCTCGGGGGGACCATATGGGATGCCAGGGATAGAACCCAGGTCGGCACGGGCGCGGCCGTGCAAGGCAAACGCCCTACTCGCTGGACTATAGCCCGGCCCCAATCAGAAATTATTCTTATGGACATCTTAGCAACAGTAATCTTACTAATTTTTCAACCTGTGTTTTCTCATAGAAAAGAAAGCACAGGGAAAAACATACTGTACCAAACTCTGTGGCAAGGATGAAGGAATGCCTATATTTAACATATTTGTAGATTAAGATGCTATTAAGACTATTTCTGTAATTTAAAAAAGAAAATCAAAAGAGCAAAATAAACACATCCTACTCAAGAAAATGAAACTAAAACCAACAAAAAATTAGTTTTATTAAAAACACAATTCCAACTTTAGCACTAGAAAACTAAAACAGATTTATCCATTTCCAGAAGAGGGTTTTGATGCTATAAGTATGTATTATAAAAAATATTCTATTTATTTAGGGGTTTTTTTTTTTTTTTTGGGTGGAATCACACCTGGCAAATGTTCGGGGTTATTCCTGAACTATGTAATTCCTGGCTCTGCACTCAGAAATTACTCCTGGCAGTGCTTGGATGACCATATAGGATGCTGGGGATACTATTTAAAGAAAACATTTAAATGGAAACATTTAAATTGCTGAGAATTGATTTGTTCCTGTCATCAAGATAAAAATGAAATTATTTTACATTATTTCTTAACTTATACATTACACAAATCTAGTAAATTTCTTGACCTAATCTGTATTAAATATTAAAACTTATTATTCTAGTATTATTAGATAAAACCAAGTGATTAGCATACTATTATTTTTCACTCTCTCTAAACAATTTAACTTATCTAAGGACCAATAGAAGTCTCTAATCATATTTAGAGCTGCTACTGGCTCTCCCTGTGCCCAGCCGCTCACAAGGCGCACCGGGAGGGATGGCGGGTTCCTAGCCCTGGCCGGCCACCCCAGCTGAGCCTCACAAGAAGCCAGACGACCCCCACCCCACTCCATGAGGGCCGCCATTTTCCACATCTGGACTTCCCTCTCGTCAGAACTCCACCCAGCAGAAGAGCCTATTACAGCCTGGCTCACGCAGCCGCAAGTGGCTGCACAGTTCATCAATAAATGCTGGAGATCAGAGGTGACTATAAGAGTATGCCACCCGCATGGCAGAGCCTGGCAATCTACCCGTGTCGTATTTGATATGCCAAATACCAGTAACAATTATATACCTTATTCCCGTGACCTGATGGAATGGTTTGAGGCTCTTTATGTTCCTGGAGCAAGCAGATGCCCTTGAGCTCTACTAGCATGAGACAGGACATATGGAGATATTACTGGTGCCTGCTTGAGCAAATCGATGAATGGGAAGACAGTGATACAGTGAATCCTATTTATCACTAATATTTAATTGGTGATGTGCATTTATATTTGATTAATTTTTGATGAAATTAGTACATCTCCAATGTTTTAGTTCTCTCCTTTAATAAACTGCAACCAATTCTATGTCAAGCACTGAATTATCAGAGTATGAGCCATATAGCTGAATAGTTTTCCACAAGTGTGGTACCAGAGAGTGAATACAGGGCTTCATGTATACAAGGCACACATTCTATGGTGGAGTCACTTCACGAGCCATGATTTGTTTTACCCAGTGTAAAACACTTACCTATTCTCAATTGTCTTCCTTCCATCCACATCAACTGCCAATAAGACCATCATAGCAATGAGCTTGGCTTCAGACCAATCAGGCATAATGCAGTCTTCTCCTGCTTAAATAATAATAAAGGTTTGCTTAGCATTAAAATAGTCCTTCAGGAAGATGCTTCAAGGAAACAGCTAAGCATCAATTACTAGAGAAATACAGCTAAGATGACACTATTCACAATAGCCAAAATCCAGAATCAACCCAAGTGCCCAAGAACAGATGAGTGGATAAAAACGCTATGGTATATACACGCAATGGAATACTACTCAGCTGTAAGAAGAAAGACTGGGGCATGCAATTTGCTGATAAGGATGGATCTGGAGAGTACCACACTGAGTGAAAAAGAGTCAGAGGGAGGGGGGATAGACACAGAACGATCTCACTCTTCTGAGGAATATAAGAAAACAAAGTAGGGGGAATAATTAATGCCCAATAGAAACGAAGAACAGGAGAACTAGCCCCTAGTATGAACAGGAGAAGTGGTTCTTAGCATGAAATTTGCCACTGAGGATAGGGAAGGGAAGGAACCATGACGACAGAGAAGGGGTCACTCTGGACGAGGTCTGGAAGGAGGTCAAGGGAGACGCATGACCCCCTATTGTAACAGTACCTAAAAGGAGGGAAAAGGAAAGAAGTGGCTGCCACTGGGGCAGGATCGGGGGGTGGGAGAGAAAATCGGGACATCAGAGGAGGGAAGTGGACACTGAAGCGATGGGTGCTGGACACCATCTCTGAACCTCAATGCAGCGTGGACATTACAGAAGAAGCAAGGGCAGGGAGAGGTGATCAGTCAAGAAGGAATTCTGGGGGCTGGAGTGACAGCACAGGGTCAGGAGGGTGTTTGCCTTGCATGCTGCCGACCGGGTTCGATCCCCGGCATCCCATATGGTCCCTTGAGCACTGCCTGGAGTAATTCCTGAGCGCAGAGCCAGGAGTAACCCCTGTGCATCACCAGGTGTGACCCAAAAAAGAAAAAAAAAAAAGATATTCTGGCATTTCCGCTGAGGGTAAGTTCAGTAAAATGTAAGCAGCATGGCCAGACAACAGCGTTGGCATCTCACACGGTGTCCTGACCCCAGTGCTCGTTGCTGCAATCTCACTCCTTATGAAAACTGGGACCGTCAACCATCCTTTCAGCAAGTTTAGATTATCTTCTATGAAATCGAACTAATAAAACCAATTATTTTCCCTCACTTAAATTTACTTTTTATAAAATAACTGTACACTTACCGTAAAAATAACTATTAGGATACACATTAATTTCAACATTTTCATTTATTATAATTTTATTATGAAAATTAAAGATATGAAACATTCATAGAACAAGTTTTGAAAGAGAAAAGTTAACTGTTATGATTAATGTTTTCTGATCTCTAAACATGATCTAGATAAAAATAAGCCTTTCAGGGCTCTGTGCTAGGATTATCTGCTTACTCACAATTTCCTTACTTATGTTCTCTCTGAGAGCAGTGGATTTATCTTTTATCTCAGTAACTCCACTGCCTGGCACTTAGAAAGGACTTTATGTGCTTTAAAAAAAAATCTACATCAAAACCCCAAAGAAAGACTATAAAGGAAAATAGCATCTTGGGAGATTTATCTTTATATAAAAATAATCCTGATTATTGAATGTATTTTAAGCTTTAAAAACTCAAACTAAGAAATACTTTAGAATTTATTAGCAAGTGCTTAAAACTGCCCAAGCATCAATGAAATCAAAACTTTAAAAATAAAGGCATTAAACTAATATCACTAATAGTCAAACAATTTTTAAGATACCTAGTGTTTCCTATGCATCTGAAATCATGTTTTAAACTTAAAATCACACTCACTAGTATATATTTTTTTAAAGCAAAATGTTAAATTCTTTATTAATCTCATTTGGAGTACTTGATAACATCTGCTATTATATACTTTAAATTATAAAGATACATTTAATAAAATCTTTCAAGTAACAGCACAATGTACTAGACAAAAGAAAACAAACAGAAATATTCTAAGGATGAACAGATAAAAATGACATATTTTGGGAAGGTAATTACATGTAAATGTCAAACCTATCTCATAATCAGATAAATCAACAGATAAAATTACTTAATATGCAGCAGTACTAAGAAATATAAGACATGTTAAATTCAAAGATGAAATTTACCCAAATTATTGCTGTATTTAATGAAGCATTAGAAATGTAAAAAAGAAAAAGGCCGAGCAATAATACAGTGGTTAGGGCATTTGCCTTGCATGCAGCCGACCCGGTTGGATCCCCAATATCCCATGTGGTCGCCCAAGCACCACCAGGAGTAATTCCTGAGCATTGCCAGGTGTGACCCAAAAAAGCAAAAAAAAAAAAAGAAAAAAAGAAATGTAAAAAAAAAATTCTAAATAATGAACCTGATAATTCCCTTATGCAATCTTGACACTTCTCCAAAAACATTGCAAAACCAATTTATGCTAAGTAGTTGATAAAAAAAAAAAAATAAACCATCCTTTCAAATAAAATCTTTCAAATTACTCTTTATAATTAGTTCACATTAAAAGTAATGAAAACAAACAGAAAATGAATACTTTTCTACAAATTTTCCACTATAGAAATCCATAAACTTCCATTATTTAACCTGCAATTATCTGTGTCTAATTCTTATTCCAGTATCTTTTTGTTTTCTTAAAACTTAAAATAAGACCATAAAACAGATAACGCACAATTTAAAAACAGATTTCACATTGCTATTCATATTACTTGGCTGAAATACAAGTCTAACATGAATTGGCATTAAGTCTTTATCTTGTCCATTAACACTAGTTAGAAGTTATTCTGATGCATTTTGCTTACATGAATTCATAAAAAATATCTCACTTACTTTCCCAAGCAGGTGTCTTGATATACTCTTGAACTAGGCTCTTTACATGAGCATTTAAATAGGGATGTCTCATGAAGTCCAGAGAAGCTACAAGATGAAGCCCGCCTAAAACCGCTTTCATTAACATGTAACCAATCACAGAGCTGAAAACAAAAACAATCACAGTGTTATTTTAAAAGCCAAACTGAACAAAGGATTCCTAATTTCCCTAGACCAATTTATTTCTTCCACAATAAACTGAAGTGAACTCCACAAAAATTTATTGTTGTCACTGTTCCACTGCGTAGATAGTAAAGAAAAAAAAAACTGCATACAGATCTATGTAGGTTTATATGAAAAAATACATACAGATGTATGGTTTCCAATGTCTCTCCAGAATTTATTAACTTCCAACAATTGGAGACATGGGGCAGTAAGATAATAGTAGAAAGAAGGGAACACTGGTGGTTGGCGGAATGGTTCAGCCATGAAAATCAATCACTGATAGTCCCGCAAATCATGGTGCCTCAAAAAAATTTTTTAAAAGACCTGGTCACCTAGTTATCAACAGATAATACTTCTATCAAAAAATATACTTTTAATAAATATGACATTTTACTGTCATATTTATTAAATAAATAAATATTTAATATTTATTTAAATATTATAAATAATATAATATTTAAATAAACATAGTCACCCAGAGACTCGCAGACATGGGGGCAGAGCTGCTACTGGCTCTCCCTGTGACCAGCCGCTCACGAGGCGCTCCGGAGGGATGGTGGGTTCCTAGGCCTGGCCCACCATCCCAGCAGAGCCTTGCAACAAGCCAGATAACCTCCCACTCCATGAGGGCCTCCATTTTCCACATCCGGTCTTCTCTCTCGTTAGACCTCCACCCAGCAGACCAGCCTATCAGCGCCCGGTTCGGCGTGGCCGCAAAGCAGCCGCGGTTCATCAATAAATGCTGGACTTAGAGATGCCTACAAAGAGTATGCTACCTGCACGGCAGAGCCTGGCAAGCTACCCGTGTTGTATTTGATATGCCAAATACCAGTAACAATTATAGGACCTCATTCTGGAATGGATTGAGGCTCTTTATGTTCCTGGAGCAAGCAGATGCCTTGGGCTCTACTAGCATGAGACAGGACATATGGAGATGTTACTGGGGCCCGCTCGAGCAAATCGATGATGAATGGGAAGACAGTGATACAGACAGTGACATTTTACACAATTACTTTTGACAAGGTATTCTAAATGACATCTTCATTACAACAGTAGCACATTAAGTAAAACTATCACCTTAAAAGAAATACCAACAGTATGCAGAGCCTTCAAGCGGCTGGGGAGGCTGGAGCCTGGCTCGCGCCGAGCCCAGCTGACGATGGGATCCCGAGGAGGGCAGATGGGTTTTGGGTGTTGGCCCATCGCCTCTGGGGGTCCCGGAAGCAGCCGGATGAAACTCTCGCCCATCACACTAGCCACCATCTTCGCTGTCCGGACGCTGAGAAACTGCCTCACGACCAGATCAACAGAGCAAAACCAGTTCGAGCCCAGGTAGGCGGCTCCCCAGAAGCGGGAATCACTGGGAATTCGCCAGATGGAGTCAGGGTTCAGCCACCCCCCTCCATTTTGTCGAGCCTGGTGGACCCGCCCAGGAGCTGCCCGGGAACCAGTATGCAGAGCTCGCAAGCGGCTGGGGAGGCTGGAGCCAGGCCTCGCGCCGAGCCCAGTTGACGATGGGATCCCGAGGAGGGCAGATGGGTTTTGGGTGTTGGCCCATCGCCTCTGGGGGTCCCGGAAGCAGCCGGATGAAACCTCGCCCATCACACTAGCCACCATCTTCGCTGTCCAGACGCTGAGAAACTGCCTCACGACCAGATCAACAGAGCAAAACCAGTTCGAGCCCCAGGTAGGCGGCTCCCCAGAAGCGGGAATCACTGGGAATTCGCCAGATGGAGTCAGGGTTCAGCCACTCCCTCCATTTTGTCGAGCCTGGTGGACCCGCCCAGGAGCTGCCCGGGAACTAGTATGCAGAGCCGCAAGCGGCTGGGGAGGCTGGAGCCGGCTCGCGCCGAGCCCAGCTGACGATGGGGATCCCGAGGAGGGCAGATGGGTTTAGGGTGTTGGCCCATCGCCTCCTCGGGGTCCCGGAAGCAGCCGGATGAAACTCGCCCATCACACTAGCCACCATCTTCGCTGTCCGGACGCTGAGAAACTGCCTCACGCACCAGATCAACAGAGCAAAACCAGTTCGAGCCCAGATCGCGCGCCGCTTGCAGCCATGCGGTCCACTAAAATAGTGAAACAGTAATGTCTTTTAATGCACGGTATTCCACGAAGAGCAGGAAAGTTTATCGGGAAGGAGATATAAAGACGAAAAGAAATGACATACAGAATCTGCCAAGTAGTTGAGGTGCGGGAGGGGGACATTGGTGATGGTAGATGGGTTTGGGTGGAGGGATGGGTGTTGGAACACTGTAGATCCAAAACTCTACATGAGCATCTTTCAATTGTATGTCTAAAATGGTGTAATAATATTTGGGGGGGAAAATAATAAAATTAAATAAAAAAAAATTTAAAAAAAATAAAAAATAAAAAAGAAATACCAACTTCATATGCTTTTTTTAAAGTAAGGATATTTTTAGGAGAATGTAGAATTTGAAACATGTTCTAACTAAAGTTTCTACTCAGAAGTTCGTCACACATGCATCTTTAAAACAATTTAAATAAGAAATACTGGGAGCCGGAGAGACAGCACAGCAGGTAGG
>JAJIBD010035963.1:0-16957 GCA_021461705.1 Cryptotis parvus
TCTTTTCCTTCCCTCCCAGACTATGGATTACAGATACTACATTAAAAAGGGTTGCTCGTGTGTATCTTTTTGCCTGCTTTAATGCTCATTCTAGGTTGGCATTAGTACCCTCAAAATTGTTAGCACACTGTTCCATTTTCTGTCTTACCTAACCTCGACTCCCACACGTTTTGATAATTTCCACCTTTGACAAGACCTCCTGATATATGTACCATTGACCTTAGTTATTGATATCTTAATAAGTACATATATATTTATGTTATGCAGATAAATGCAGTCATTCTGTGTCTGTCTCTCACTCCTTCTGCCCTGGTTCGCTCAACATAATCTTCTCCATGTCCATCCATTTATAGGCAAATTTTTATAACTTCATTTTTTCCTAATAGCTGCATCATTGTGTAGATGTACCAAAAGCTTTTATCCAGTCATGGAATTTTCGAAGGGTTCTTAGGAGCTCTGTACAGATTCAATGCGAAGTCCCTATAAAGATACCCATGATCATTCTTCAAAGAAATTGACCAAATACTCCTGAAATTTGTATGGAACAATACACCCCCCAAGGATAGCTAAAGCAATCCTCGGGAAAAGAAGATGGGAGGCATCACAGTACCCCAACGCAAACTTTACTACAGAAGGCAGTAGTAATTAAAACAGCATGGTATTGGAATAAAAACAGACTCTGTGGACCCTAAGGAATAGAATTGAGTATTTGGCCCAACCTCAAACACATGATCATTTAATCTTTGATAAAAGGGCAATGAGTCACAAAATGGTAGGAAAGCCTCTTCAACAAGTGGTGTTGGTAAAACTGGGCAGTGACTAAAAAAATGAATTTGGACCTGTGTCTAACAGCATGCACAAAAAATCAGATCAAAATGGATTAGAGATCTGAATATCAGACTCAAATCCATAAAGTACATTGAAGAAAATATAGGAAAAACCCTCCACGACATTGAAGCTAAAGGCATCTTCAAAAGAGAAAAACATCACTAACAAAGCAACTCTAAGGAGAAGATAAACAATGGGACTACCTGAGACTAAAAAAGCTTTCTGACACCTCCAAAAGAAACAGTACTCAAGATACAAAAGCAGTCCACAGAATGGGAAAGATTATTACCAATCCTCACATCTGATAAGGGGGTTAATATCCAGGTATATATCAGGCACTGGTAGAACTTTACAAGAAGAAAACCCAAACAACCCCCCATCAAAAAAATGAAGAGAAGAAATGAACAGAAACTTCAGCAAGGAAGAAATTCGAATGGCCAAAAAAACATGAAAAAATGCTCACCATCACTAATCATCAAAGAGATGCAAGTCTCAAAACAAATGTACATAGAAAATTTCCACTCTGCAACACAGAGACTGGCACATATTCAAAAGAGCAAGAACAAAGTCTTCCAGGCGTGGATGTGGGGAAAAGGGACACTCATCCATTGTAGGTAGGAATACTGGCTGTACAAAAGCCTTTCTGGAAAACAATATGGACATTCCCCAGAGACTGAAATTGAACTCCCCATTTGACCCAGCTCACCACTCCTGGGAATCTACTCTGGGAAACCAAAAATACGTAGCGGGCATACCATCTCTACTTTTATGTTCATAGCATTATTCACAATAGCCGGAAAAAAAGCCTTTTAAGGTAGAGAAGGGGGTTTCCGAGATGGCTTGTCTCTGTACAAAGCTCTAATACTAGTACCAGTTAAATATTTCTCCAAGCCTTCACAAGTCTAGTCTACTTCACGGAGTTCACATGTTTTTAGTAGCTTCGAGGTATCAGAACATGCTTATTTGCTCGGAGTGCAAACAGCATTTCTCTCTGGTCTAATTACTTAGGGGATCCCTAATGTGGGCTGGGCAAATATGCTGGTTAGATATAGCTAGTTCAAGTGATGATTGTGGTACATTGGGAGAATATTTATACCAGCTAGTACAGAATATAGATGTCAGATAAACTGCCACATTTAGACTACCCTTATCTACAAAGTGATTTGCAGGCGGCAATTCAGAGCAGATGCAGAGGCTCTTAGAGGACTCCAAAAACTGTTCAAAATATTTGTGTCTTTTAATTTCTAAAGAGTCTGAGAAAGATAGGAAATAATAGGAGCTCTGCCCGTGGGCCCTGGATGGGGACTGGTCTGACATACATCAGAAAATGGGGCCCCCTAGGATGAACCCAGAGCACAGCAGGAGTTTCCGGGTGGATACCAGTGGTATATGCGATATGCCAAACACAGTAACAATAATGGACCTCATTCCCAATGAATGGAGACATTACTGGCGCCCACTTACAAATCATTGAACAATGGGAAAACAAGTGAGTGACAAGTGAAGGTTTGGAACAACTCACTAGCAAACCTTTCTGGATCTGAGCAATCAGTTTTAGAGGTTTGATCATTGAGTCAATTTCTGTGCTACTGGTTGGTTTGCTGAGGTTTTCTTTTTTCGATCTTGGAGGATATACAGTCCCGAAAAGTTTTAGACTTCTAAAGGTTCTTCAGTTTAGTAAAAGCTGGTTCATAGCAATCTCACATGATCTTTTATATTTCTGTGGTCTCTGTTATAACTTTTCCCCCTTTCAAGTTTGCGATCTGATTCACTTGAAAGATCCTTTTATTCTTTTTTTCTCATAAAAGTACCAGCTAAGAGTTTTTGATCTTTATTACTTCTTTGAAAACCCAGCTCTTTTGTTTCATTGATCTTTCAATATGCAGCTTGGTTTTATATTACCGATTTCCATTCCATTAGTTATCATCTCCCTATTCGGCTCCACCTCCTCCCACAGCACACTTGCAATCTGCTTTCTGACTTGCATGAATCACCTGCACTCAGCTGTAATGGTAGGTAAAGGGCAGATGTTACTTTTTCCTAAGTGGGCGTAGACTTTATTGATTAGTTCATAGTTGCTACTATTAGTTTTGGCGCTACACAGAATTTTGTTTTTCTGACAAGGATAGCAGCTATGTATGGGCACCTGCCTTAGAGCCCTGCATCTATTGGAATGGTTCCTGCAGGTCACTTTCTGTAGCAGGAGGAGGACAGTTTAAATGTGGCAGCTTATCCGATCTGTATTATATACTGGCTGGTATAAATATTCTCATGCTGCCACAATCATTGTGGGACTAGCTTTGTAGATCTTTGGCTGGTATATATTTGCCTGGTCATGTTGAATCTCTAAGTAATTAGACCAGAGAGAAATGTTGCTCTGCCTCCAAAGCAATCAGGTTATGGCCTCTCTGATAACCTCTAAATATAGAACTACCATGGGCAAAGACGCAGACTCTTGTGAAGGCTTAAGAAGATTTGAACTCTGCCATAGTATAGTCTTCTTTGGTACAGATGCATGCCTCTGTATTCTGAGAGATACAGTTCATATAAGAAACCCTTCTCTACCCTGTAAAGGTATTTCTACAAAGATCTTGAGTCTGTGATATTAATACCTCAAAGGGCCTAGGGTAGAGGTCCTGGGAGAAATACCTGATAGCATTTGTCCTCGACAGCCCGTAAAAGGGAGGTCTGGGTTGGTGGATATAAACTAGTCTGGGTTTCCTTCTTTCTCACTCTCTATTAGGTGGGGCCGCTTGCTTTCTCTCTTTCCTTCTTTCTGCTGGCACTCTGTCTCTGTCTCCTCTACCTTAACACGTGGTGGTCAATATCTTGGCCTACACATTGCTGGGGTCCCTTCCGGGAAACAATAAGTAGGGGGCTTTTTCCTGTTGCTGATTTGTATGCCCGAAACTCGTGCGGGTAAAGTACTTTGAAACCCCTCACCGATTCTTACATCTTCTCCGTAGGTACCATGATCCCCAACTTGCCTCGGATTTGTGCAGGGGACCTCTCAGCGTTTCCTTCACACAACAAGTGACATGCGACCTTGGCTGGGCTTCCCTAAGCTGGGATGTTGGCTTAGCCTCAGATCAGACTTCGTGTGTAGTGTTAAATTTTAACATTTTTGTTCGTAGTTTTCAGCTTCTTTACTCTTTCCTGTGGGATGATTTTGTACTTTGGGCTTCCTCTTCCTGCTCCCAAACACTTTCTGGAACTTAGTTACTTGCTTTGTTGTTTGTTCTCTTGACCCAGGAAAATTTCCTGAGTTGGATCTGGTTGTTAAAAGTTCCAAGCTCATTTCCCTCTGCTGAATTGTACTTGGGACTACAAGTGTTTAATTCTTACCTTTATAGAGAGAGACTTGTCAGGATCTCAAAGAGGACTTTATCCCTCCTTTGGTCCCGCCTTCTTTGGACTATATATGCCAATGCCAGGCATCAAACCCACATCCATGCAATCATTTTCTCTACACGATCCTCCTCCTGGCCAGGGCTAGACTTTTTTAAGTGGAATATCAGATGTTTAGGTACCATTAAACAAAAAAAAGCTTGCTTTCAAATTTTTGACTAAAGAAAATAGGAATTTAAGTCTCAAATGGATATAATTCAAAAAGATTCAGATTTGAATATACAGTGGGTAGGGACACTTTGGTTGATGGAGCTAACCCGTTCTATCCCTCACCATCCCATATGGTCTTCCTTGAGCACCTCAGGAGAAAGTCCTGAATGCAGAGAACAGGAGTCACTCCCTCTTTATGTTTCTGGGTGTGACCCAAAGAGCAAAACAAATAAGCAAGCAAAAAAACTCATCAGTTAGTAATTGTAAGATATAGGTACCTTTTGATTTTTCAAGATCAGGTCAAATAAAAAGATAAGTCATCCTTGACAGATCCAAAAAATAAAAATATGAATGAGTTTATTTTTTCTGCAAAGCCAGCAATGTCCAAAATATGGTTTAAAATATATTCTGATGAGAGGGGTTTCTGAAACATCCCAACCGAGCAATATGATCCGAGACTATAATGCAGCAGGGAATTAGACCCTCAGAAAAAGATAATTCCTAGCTAATATTGTTTTCAGCTCAAGACACCTTTCTGGTAAAATGGCTGTATTGGGCAATTGCTATTTATCCCACACATGTCCTGCCTAAGACATGCCAGTTCTCTCCTGAGTAGTCTCTGTAATTTCCTTTGGAGTTTATGGTGGTGGAATAAAAGTTCTTGGCATTGAAGTTTGGCATTCTTTGTTTCTTACTAGTTTCTTAGCCTGATCACTTCTCCAAGCTGTGACAGAATTGTTTCGAACCCACCAGGCTGAGGATGAGACCTATGGGCCCACAAGATACAGCCTTGCCTTCTCGCAGCTGGCGCTCATGCCAGGAGAATGTGGCTATGGTAGGAACAGCAGTACCTCCCAGGAGAACTGGCACGTGTGCTATTATTATGCCACTTCGCTTTTTTAACATTTTATTGCTACCACCATGAGATATACAATTGCCAACGCTGTTCACACGCCAGTTTCGTCATTGCTGCTCCAGCAATCCCGCCTCCACCAGTGCCCTCAGCCACCCACCTGTATGGTCCCTGAATTCCCTACTCCTCCCCACACCTCGCCTGAATGGTGGTGGTTCTTTATCTCCTCTCCTCCTCCTCTCTCTCCTCCTCTCCACACATTGTGGGCTGTAATTGTTACACTTAAAGCCACTTGTTTGTATTTTTTGTGGCTTTAATGCCTCAAATTCATGTTGAAGTACCTGTAACTTCTGTGACATTTATTCACACATGTTCCCTTCTACTAAACTAACCCTTGACTCTACACGCTGTGGTAATTTCCACTCGCAAGATCAACAGCGATTATGCCACCTTGTTGGTTTTTTGTGAGATCACATCTAGCCATTATTTTGTGCATATTTCCAATTTAAGAACCAATGGAGCAGCCTCTAACTTTGAATTTGGGCATTCTCTCTTTCTAGCTCTCTTTACTTGAGATGGGTAGTTGTGACCAAAGTTATGAAAATGATAAAGTTAATTCTAGCTTTATTTCAGATGTTCATGTCTTCTCCCAAGTCCTACCCATTTAGTTGTAGCCAGAGTGGCATGTGGATAGTTGGTTGTTATTACTTATTGAGGCTTGATCTACGAAAATAGTGGTTAAGGAATCTGCATTCTACAGATTTTCTAAAGTATTAATTTAAAAAATAAGCAATCACATATTATTCTATTTATGAAATTCTTGTGTTACTTAAATTATTTTTATGGAGATGTTGGGCCATGTCAACAGTGCCCATTATTCCAGCTCTGTGCTCACAGGGAGTGACTCTAGCAGTGCTCAGGAAAACCACGTTGTGCCACGTCAGGTGTGTTAGGCAGCTGCATTAACCCCTGCATTATCTCTATCACAAATTGATCTTTCTGTAGTTGCTATCCTTTGCTCCTGGTAGATCAGAACCCCAAGGTGCTGGGAGCCCAAAATTCTGAGAGCTTTATCCATAACAGGATGCGGTGTTTAGGCTGCCTGGTCATCGTGGTAAGCTTGGAGCAACAGTCTTACACGTAAATGCTAAGGTGCTGTTTGGGATTGAAAGTAGGACTTGTTCGCAGACTCTAGCACTTTGGGAAGGCCCTTAAGTCCTTAAACAGCTTACCTTTTGTACACATTTTGTAAGGGTCACTCTACATTTTACTTGGAGTTTTGATAATGATTGTTATAACTTAACCCTTTAAAGGGGGGAGGATTAATATTGGGCTGGTCTGCACTTAGAAACAAATATCAGCATCAGGGAAAATTATAATACCTCACATGGGCAAATGGATTCAAAAAAGAATTAAAATGAATAAGAAAATAAACTAAGAACTCCATTGATAAATGACTATAAGATACTTTTAGTTACAATAGATAGTTGTGAAGGAAGCGTTATAGTGGCTTATTAATGTGTCTTCAATTCCAGCAGCATAAAGGCGTCCAATATATAATTAATTTCATTAATGAGAGAAGCTGTATGTTAGGAATTTTTTTTTTGCTTTACCAGACCTGCAATGCCTAGGGGTTACCTCCAATTTCCTGCACTTCTGAATTACTTCCTGGCGTGCTCAGGGATGTGGGGACACGGATCTAAACCTGGGTCATTGGCAAGGCAAAACGCTCCACCCACTGGGACTAATCGCCTGGTCTCGCGAAAATAATTCTTGAGTTTTAAAATCACAATCTATGATAGTATCTGAACTAGGGCACACTCCAGTTAGTAAGCAAAGAAACAAACAACAAAATGTAAAGGTAAATACTGCTTCCATGTAACCAAATATAAAAACAATTAACCAGAAAGGGTATACAAATCTAGTAAAACCTTAAAGTTTTCTTTTTCCTCTTTGCAAAAGTCACTCATTTTAGCAGCTCAGAGAAGATTTGGCTCTCCTCCTCTCTGCGATAGACGGCGATGCCAGAACTGTGATGTTTTGTAATGACCTTCGAAAGTAGTTCTGTGTCTACCATGTCACTTTGGTTTTTATTACATAAATTATGCTTATCTAGTTGTGCGGAAAGCTCATTTTTATAGCACTTGCACCAACTTTGAGTTTGTCAGATTCATGAGCTTATAAAAATTATACCAACCTAGCAAACCATAATGCTGGAAATGTCATCGCACATATGGAATCATTGTAGCTATCATGACCAACAATATTTCTATTTCTGATTTCAATCTGAAGCTGTTGGTTAAGTGATTGACTAATATTTAGTTTTCAGTTATTCTCATATTGTGGTGTACCAAAGGATCTACTTTGCATTTCCTATAATTTGAATAATAGTGTAGTTTAAAACAGATGTCAAAGCTTTTGACTATAATCATAAGTCCTTCAAAGCACTAATAACCCACAGACTTATATTTAAATAGCTTGTATTTAAGTCAAGACAGAGATTCCTCTTGCCAATGTTATTTTGATTTTTTTTTTTTGTGTGTGTATTATTTTTCCTTTATTATAACCTTGTCTGGAGAGGTTTTTTTTGATAAATGTAAAACTATATATAGTCAGTAAAATTACAATTATAATAAATGATAATCTGTCCGTGAAAAAGTCATGTATGGGATAGTTTCACTCCATTCTAACCTCGCCTCTTTGATTTTAAAAAATATTAATGACATTTCTAGAATAACCCGTGAATCTCAGACTCACTATTAACCTTTTTCGGTGTTAAATTATTTCAGTGCCATCCCAACAGAGGCTGTCTTTAATAACAACCACTGGGGCACTAACGGAAGACTCCTCGCCAGAACTTCATTTATATTTTTATGATGTGACTGAGGCTGGGAGGGGTCTCTTCATCCAGTGATACTGTGATTCAACGCAGTAAAGAGAGAATGTGGGAGGAATATAAATTTACTTCACATTTTGATGTAAATGTACTCTTTTCGTCGTTTCTTTTCTCATGGTCCCAACCTTTTTCTTCTTAACTGATTAGACTATTGATGGAACACTCCTAATTGAAAGAGTTGCGTGCACTCAAAATTCAGCGCTAAAATCTTTCAAAACATTTTAATTTGAACTACTACAGATTGACTTCAGAAAACTCCCGCCCCCTGGAACCACTGGTAACCCACCCTTACCCCACCTACACCCTGCACTAAATAAAGGTTTCAAATTTCTTCTCAAGAACACAACTAAATTGCTTTACCAAATAATCTGCCTCTGCTTTAGGGAAACAAGAGTTTACTTTCTCCTTTTTCCTCTTCACTGTGAGTCTGGGTTCCCAAAGATATTTCTAATATCATCATTGTTCCAATGTTAAATCATTTGATATCTTCTTTTGGTTTGCTTTCCAAATACACCCTGCAGTGTTCCTCTCCAGTGACCAGTGTACCTCTGGGCATTGCAGGTACCCCTTTTGGCCAGTCAGAAAATCTAGCTTCAGCTGGCATGAACCCACTTGGCTCTTGATGCTTTCTCCCACTCCAAAACTATTCTAAATTCATTTCAGGAAGAACAAACCACGTTTATTTTGGCAATCAAATCATTATTGTAGTAATACTGTTCATAGTCAAATTCCAATTGGAGAAATTCCACTCCAAAAAGCTCCAAAAATACAGCCTTCTGTCGTACCAGCTGTTTTTCCTTTAGAAGCCCAACCCCATCGTTTCCTGTAAGTTCTTCTCCTCCAAATCGGACCAAGCTAAAGGGAAGAATATGGAGCGCGAAAGACGGTGAAGCTGCATGAGGGCAGGGCTGGGAGCTGTGTGCTTCCTGGCCAAACCTGAGTCATCCACCATGCGAGGCCGCCTGCGCCCAGCCATGCCCGCCCCGGCAAACAGAATGGCGTTGTACGCCAGGGTCCGCGTGCATGTACGAGCCGTAAACAGATCGCTCCGGAGCTGGAAAATGAGCTTTCTGGCAAAGCGCTGAAAGAGTCGGAGTGGCTACATAAATGGCGGCACCGGCGGCCAAGCGCCGGTCGCATCATGCTAATGCTGGGTGAGGCAAGTCAGGTGTGGTGTAGTAGACCTCTCACGGAGGTGATCGCAGGGTGCGCAGAGCCCCCCTACATTTCAAGTGTGGGGTGTCCTGGAACCGAGCGAGGCAAGAGGGACAGAAATACAGGCCCGCAGCCGGCTTCAGCCGGGAGCGCGCCTCTGCAGGTCCTCGCGTCCAGCGCCATCCCTGGGGAGTTTATTCCCGAGCGAGCGGAAGTGGCGGGAGCATGCGCAGCGCTGGGCGGGCAGGGAGGCTGCAGCCACCCCCGCACTCGTGGTTCCCGCCGCAGCCGGCCCGGCTCAGGCTGAGTGCCGAGTGCGGTAAGGGACGACGGCGGGCGCGCGTGGCTGTAGTCAAATCGCCCGTGGGACTCCAGGGCGCGCGTTTCGCCTGCGGCCAGCCACCGGCGCTCGGGGAGGGCCGCGCGCCTCCCGGCTCTTTTCTCTTCTTCGCCGCCAAAGCGCCTCACTTTGTCGCTCGATACTTCGACGGGCAGCACGCCGGCCCTCGCGTAGTCCCGTGCATGCCGCGCCGGGGCTGGCCAGGCAGCCGCCGGGGCGCCGAGGCCGCGCGAGGTTGGGGCCTGACGCCCTCCCTGGCGACCCTGCACTCAGGGACCCCGGGGCGCGTGTGGTTTTTGCCCGCGTCTCTACGCTTTCGCCCTCAGCGCCTTGGGAATCCCTGGGAGCAGCGCCTCTGCTCCAGCCAAACCCTGCGCTTCGCCTGGGGGCGCCCGGTCGCTCCTCGTGCCCACCTGAGACGTGCGTGCGGCCGCGCCCGCGGCGCCCCGACGCCGCGCCGAGACGCGCGCGGGTCGGTGCCTTCTCTCGCACGCCATGCTCCGCGGTGGGGTGGTCTCGGCTGCCAACCGCGTCCTCCTGGAGCCGCCCGGTGGTGCGCTTCTTGTGTGGCTGGTGGTTCCTTGAGCGCGCTTGAGTGGACCGCCCCAGGAGACTCCGACCACCCACAAAGTGGCCCCGTGGGTGAAAGAGGGAGGCTGCGTGGTCGGCCGGCCCTGACGCGTCCCGCTCCGCCCATGCACGCTGTCACCTGGGCGTTTTGGTCCCCAAACTTTCGCCAGGTGCCACGTCCCAGATGCCGCCTTACTGCTCTCTTATTTCTGGTCAGCACCCAGCGATGCTCAGCTCTTCCTGGTTCTGTACCCCAGGAATCACCCCTATAGCCAGACTATGTGGGATGCCGGGGATTGAACCTGGCGCATTGGCTGTCGTGCAAGACAAACGCCCTACCTGCTGCTGGGCTGGTCGTTTCGGCCCCTGAAGCTAGTCTTTAAGACACCCCGGCAAGCTTCAGGTTCGCTGCAGAAATAAATGTGATTTATTCTGGGGTTTTGGCTGTAAGTTCTGTGGAAGGTTAAAGGGCGACGGCGTGATGAATTTATCCTGACTTTTGGGATTTAGTGGGTGGAGGCTGGCCAATACCCAAAATCTCTGTCCTTAGGAGTTTCACTCTTGGCAGTGCTCTGACCACTGTGTTCAAAGACGAGAACTGGGTAACCCAACATGCATGGCCAAAAGGCCCCTTCCTGTTCCTAGTTCTCACCGCTCTGAGTTTATTCTGATTTATTCTTGATGCTTCGGCTAAGCAAAGGTGTTGGGTATTTAGCTCTTTGCTTCTAAGACAGCATTAAAGAAAGGGAGATTTTGAGCACCTGAAAGGGATTGGCCTCTGTCAGCAAATTATGCACTTTGGTGTAAGTTGGCTTCCAAAACCGTTAGTTATGATCTCGATTGTGAGATTTCGATTGAGCGAGCCAGCCTTTGACTGGAATGAGTTACTTAGGCACCAAGACTGGACAGGTGTTGTAAGAAACCCTGTGCCTTTAGAGTGCTTTCAGTCTGTTTTCAAAGGAGGTATTGAGACAGTGGCTGGCAAAAGACAGAACTGAAAGTTAAGCAAAATGCTTATCTTTAATTTCACTTTTTTTTTTTCTTTTTGAGTCACACACGGAGATGCTCAGGATTAATTCTGAATTACTGGATTACCTCATGTGCAGTCAGGGTCTGGTCATGGGGATGCCAGGATTCAACCCTGGTCGGCCATGCAAGTGCAACCCCCTCCCATGCATGTTCTAGATTACTCCAGCCCCTAAATTTCACTTTAAGGTTAGCTATGTTTTATTTTTTTATTTATTGTTAAAGTAATAAGCAACCTGCCATGCTCAGGTGCCGTCAAGATCATGGGATGCCAGGATCGAACTCCAGGCCTGGCACATGGGCCAGTTGCTGTAGCGGCGTAAACACCCTACCCGCTGGGCCGGTCGCCCCGCCCCGTAATAGCGCTGAAGATCAGTCAGAGTTTAAAAGACCTGTACTCTATTTCATTGTGACACTATGCTATATGATGAATTACAATTTTTGATCATCTCGCCTTCTAACTTTTCGTTCTTATATATATTCTGCTAGTAGACTGTGTGGCTCAGTCTTCATTTGGACAACCATTTGCTTGAGTTTTAGTTGTTTGGGAAAATAAAGTAGGCAACCCCAAAAACTTAGTTGCAAGCTTTTTAACTTAACCCATTCTTTGAGCAAACCCGTAATAAATAGGGTCTGAAATTGAAAAGTCTCATTAGTCCCCAAAGTGGTGAACAAAGGATGAGGGCCTGACTAGATTGTTTTTCCCAAGACTAGAACTAGAGAGACCTGGCCTTTCTGCTGAGTCTTAAATGCGCTGCGCATCGCCCTATCAAGACTCAAAACCTTCCCGCCCAGGAGTGAGGAAGATGCTTCTGGTTTTGGTCATTATTTTTTTTGCTTTGAGTTTCTCACCCCAGCAATGCTCAGGGGTTACTTCTGGCTCTTTGCTCAGGAATTACTCTGGCGGTGTTAGAAAATTCATATGGAATGCCGGGATTGAACTCAGTCCTCCAGGCGTAGCAGCAAACGCGCCAAAATTCTACTCGTGCTATCAAGCCCAAATTTCTGCTTTCGCTTCCTTTGAAAAGATGCGCGATTTGTTCGATTTATAGTTGTCTGATCATTTTAGTAAACGACCGGGGGCTCTGGTCCGCGTTTTCCCAGCTACACCTGACTCACCAAACTGGAAAGCCGTTTGTGTTGGCCAAGGACTCTTCATGAAAGTAGGTTCTCCCTCCGGTGAAGGGATCTCTGATCAAGCATTCCCTTGACTTCCTCTTGCCCTGGCTTCCCGCCAAAGCTTCATACTTGGGCACAATTCTGTGTAGTATTTTTTCCTCTTGGTAAATGATTAGGTTTAGAGTTCTGCGCCAGTATCATTCACTATTAATTGTCTCCCAGCTTCAGTCTCAGCACTGCTTTAGTCCCCAGCCCCCAGGAGTAATCCTTGAGCACTTTTGGGTGAGTCCCCCCAACATTAGTATTTACAGTTTTCATTCTTTTCAAATTGAGGTAAATGTAGCTAGAGGCAACTCGAGCAGGGTGCTTCCTGCATGTGGCTGACTGGGGTCGTGATTTCGGCATCTCAAATTGTCCCCAAAGCCCATCAGGAGATTCCTCGAGCAAAGATCCAGTATCTACACTGAGCAGTGCCAGACGTGTGTCTTTCCTCAGCCCCGCCTGGGTAGAAATGGTGGGATAATATATGTGTGCGTAGAAAGTATTCAGAAGTTAAGTGGGTGTGTACCATATAATGATCGATATTTTTTAAATTTTCGCTTATGGAGACATTAGATGGGGGCACTTACTGCATTGGTTCAAATTATAGAATGATCAAGGTTTATCTGTACATGTGACGTGGTCCTGTTACTATGTCCGGCTGGCTAAACTTCACCACGCTCTAATTTTTTCTTGTAATGAAAATGCCCATTAAGCAAATATATTGTTGTCATTGATATATTCTATTACACTGCTAATCTCTACTGTATTAATTTATAAATCTGACTCTTTATCACAAGTATATGTATTTGTGGTTATAGGAAAATATAGATGATGTGAGATGTTTTGATATATAGCAGCACAGGTATATGTGGTCAGGATGCACAGTATATGGTTGTACAGAATTCAGTACAACCCATAGCTTAGGTGCTACGGACACAGGTGTCTTGGTATGTACTTTGAGGACAAGAGATAGAGATTACAGCACATTAAAGCATAAACATCATAAAAAAGTTTTACGTCATTTAGTGCTAACAATTGTCGAGGTAATGCAATGCCAACCGAACTGAGCATTAAATAGAGGCAAAAGGATACATGACAAGCTTCTTTAATGTATGTTCTGTAATCCATAGTCTGAGGGGAAAGAAAAAGAGAAAGAGAGAGAAACGGAAAAGAAATAAAGAACCTGCCATGGAGGCGGGAGGGGGAGGGAACCGGGACGTTGCGGTGAGAGAGATGGGCACTGGTGGCGGATGGGTGCTGGAACACTGTATGACTAAAACCCAAATATGAACTGTTTAATTGTATATCTTTGTAAGTGTAAAAATTAAAAATAGTTTTACGTCATTTTCACAACTAACTTTATGTTGGTAAGGAGCGTCAGATGGTTCCTTTGGCTAAAGAGTGAGGGATGCACCAGTTCTTTCTTCTTACTTTTTTTCCTCTGTGACCATCGTGGTGTGTGTGTGTGTGTGTGTGTGTGTGTGTGTGTGTGTGTGTGTGTGTGTGTGTGGTAGCAGGGGTTTGAACTCCTTTGTGTCTTGATTGATTATGTACGATATGCTTTGCCAACTGAGCCACACTCCTGGCCCTGGTCACAGATTTTTTTTTTTTTTTTTTTTTTGCTTTTTGCTATACCGCAATGCTCAGGGGTTACCCTGGCTCTTCGCTCAGGAATTACCTTACGGTACTCAGGGGACCATATGGAATGCTGGGGATCTAACCCAGGTCTGCCAGTGTAAAAGGCAAACGCCCTACCCACAAAGTTATCTCCTGCCCTGGTCACAGATTTTTAACTTTAAAGAGCACAACCTTGCCTCTGGCATGGTGCCTGATCTCAGTCGCGTACATTGCAGTGTTTGTAAGTGTCTGTCTTTGCTCTGGCAGTGGGAGAGCAGAGGCTTGTGGCCCTAAGTTGTGGTCTTAGTGCAGTGTCAGAAGGACACTGCCTATCATGAAGATCTAGTAGATGGGAAAGCCTGGGGTTATACCATGAGGATGAGGGAGAAAGCAAGCAGCCACAGCAGGAAGGCTCCAGAACATCAAGTGGTGGAGCAGTCCCACTCAGGAGGCTAGCCTCCTGCCCCCTCCCCCCACCCATCCCTTCCAGTGTCTGCTAGGACCCTCCGCTCCATGAGCTAGAATTTGAAAATCACTCGTAGAAAGATCACTGATCACTTGACATCCCGCGGTTCATTGATTTGTTCGAGCAGGTGCCAATAACGTTTTCCATTTGACCCCGTCACGCGCCAGTGTAGCCCAATGGTACCCAAGCTACCCAGGAATACGGTAAGAGCCCTCAAACCATTCGCTCAGGGTCTTGATCAAGAAGTCTGACCATCTTGTAGGTGGCGGCCAGCCGGGATCTTTTGACATCCCGTGGGATCCAGTTGGTAACGGTGGCTCTAGTCCAGCCAGTCGCCTCTAAATCTAGCTCCATGTCCAGCCCATCTGATTTTTAATACCTATAAACAAGACGCAAGGTCCCTGACCCTGGATCATCGACAGAGGTTGAGCCCAGATTCCGCTGTTCTAAATTAATTGCGTGATGAAGAGGGAAGAAGAGGGAATGCTGCCCCCTGTCTAAATGAAACTGGCACAAGACTCAGGCTGCGTTTTGGAGCAGGGTGGAGCCGCCATTTAAAATACGGAGAGATCGTGGAAGCAGTGAGGTGGGTGGAGAGGACTGGTGCTGGCCAGGAGAAAAGCCTCGCTGGTTAGCTGCTGCAGTGACCGTGAAAGTATGAGACGGGGTGGAAATGTATTGGTGTACACGCTGAAAACGGTCCCCAAAATGGTGTGGAAATCAGGTGCTGGTTGCACTGGGGAGGAAAGTCAAGGCCGCTGTGGCGCATTCCTGGACACGTAGAATACCTGGTGTTACGCCTGGCTGGAAAGAGGGGGCCAGGTTTCTCGCGTGCCACAGTGCAGTGGATTTGCTTGCAGCTGTGTTAGTCACATCCGTCTGCTCCTTTCATTTGAATAGTATTTTAGGATTTGCAGGGATGTACACCCAGCAGCAGATGTTACCTGCACGGCAGAGCCTGGCAAGCTACCCGAGTTGTATTTGATATGCCAAATACCAGTAAAATTATAGACCCCACTCCAGAATGGATTGAGGCTCTTATGTTCCTGAGCAGCAGATGCCCTGGGCTCTACTAGCATGAGACAGGACATAATGATGTTACTGGCCCCGCTTTCGAGCAAATCGATGATGAACGGAAGACAGTGATACAGTGATTAGATTTTATGGAAGATTTCTGCCTTTGGTAAGTGTATTCCTGAACATAGTTCAAGTAGACAAAATATACTGTTGAGTGGAGGGAGACTAGGTAGGTCCATTACAAAAAACAATGAACCTTTCACATACTTCAAAAAGGTCCCCAGAGCAAGTTAGTGTGTGCACTGCATGTGTGTGTGTGTAAAAAGTATTATTCTGTAGATAACTAAAACTAAACAGTGAATCGTAAAATAAATGAGATATGAGACTTTATTCACATATATAAACACACGATCTTTTATTTTTATAGTAGTAACGTAGTAGAAACTGCATCTGTCTCCTATTTTTTCTCAAATGCAGTTTTTCTACAGTAGTAGTTGGGAAAAGTTTCAAGATGTAGTCTGACCCACAAGATGGTCAGATTCTTCGTCAAGACCCTGAAACTAACGGGTTGAGGCTCTTGTATTCCTGGAGCAAGTAGATGCCATTGGGCTACACTGGCACGTGACAGGGCTTCAAATGGAAATGTTACTGGCACACCCGCCTGCTTGAGCAAATCCATGAATAATAGGACGTCAAGTGACTGCTATCGAGTAGTTGGGAAAGGAATCTTTATTCTGAGCTCCAGCCTGTAAGCAAGTAAGCCTTTGGGGCAAAAGGTCACTAGGTAGAACTATTTGGTGTCCTTAGCTGGGACGCTCTCTTCGCTCTGGGGTTATGGATCATGCTATAGCATTGTTTTATTAACGCGGGAGACTATGGTCATTATGTGTGTGTTTTCTGCAGGTGGATATTAACTGATGAAAGTCTACTATGCTATCACAGCATTGTAAGTGTAGATTGGTGTGTTATTATTGGAGTACCAGGCGGGGAACATGATGAAAAAGCGCTTTGGTCATTGGCTAGAGATTGTAGGTTTGACCTGAGAGACATACGGCCAGTTCCCTACAGAGAGGGAACTTGATGGAAAGGCATTGAGGCCAGTTGAGCTGCGGCCTGGAAGCCCCCAGAAGGCTATGTAGTGGACTCTGATTTATTCAGTAGGCGTCTCGGTTGCCAGAGCAGGGTGCGGCATGATGTTTTTATGTTGTATATCCAGCTCAGGTAGCCATCACAGGGACGTGCGAGAGGGTGAGACTATTAGACAGCATCACAGTATTCAGCTGGGAGACCGGGCGCCGGGAATGGGCTGTGGGTGGGGTAGTGTAGTAGATGGGCTTCCATGTGAAGATCATAAATATTCTGGAGGTTATGATGCTGGCTGAAGGTTGAGAGAAGAAGGGACTCGGGTCCAAGATCATTCCTCTGTTCTTTTCGCAAGACCAGCTGGGTCTGTTTTTGTAGATTGGAAAA
>JAJIBD010035964.1:0-17406 GCA_021461705.1 Cryptotis parvus
ACTCTTAGAGCTCTGTACAGATTCAATGCAGTCCCTATAAAAGATACCCATGACATTCTTCAAAGAAATTGACCAAATACTCCTGAAATTTGTACGGAACAATAAACCCCAAGGATAGCTAAAGCAATCCTCGGGAAAAAAAGAAGATGGGAGGCATCACCTTTCCCAACTTCAAACTTACTACAAGGCAGTAGTAATTAAAACAGCATGGTATTGGAATAAAAACAGACTTGTGGACCTATGGAATAGAATTGAGTATCTTGACACCCAACCTCAAACATATGATCATTTAATCTTTGATAAAGGTGCAATGAGTCTAAAATGGAGTAAGGAAAGCCTCTTCAACAAGTGGTGTTGGTAAAACTGGGCAGTGACATGTAAAAAAATGAATTTGGACCTGTGTCTAACAGCATGCACAAAAATCAGATCAAAATGGATTAGAGATCTGAATATCAGACTTGAATCCATAAAAGTACATTGAAAGAAAATATAGGAAAAACCCTCCACGACATTGAAGCTAAAGGCATCTTCAAAAGTGAAACATCACTAACAAAGCAACTATAAGAAAAGATAAACATATGGGACTACCTGAGACTAAAAAGTTTCTGCACCTCAAAAGAAACAGTGACTAAGATACAAAAGCAGTCCACAGAATGGGAAAGAATATTCACCCAATACTCATCTGATAAGGGTTAATATCCAGGATATATCAGGCACTGGTAGAACTTTACAAGAAGAAAACAAACAACCCCATAAAAAAATGGGGAGAAGAAATGAACAGAAACTTCAGCAAGGAAGAAATTCGAATGGCCAAAAAAACATATGAAAAAATGCTCACCATCACTAATCATCAGAGAGATGCAAATCAAAACAACAATGAGATACCACTTTTACACCACAGAGACTGGCACATATTCAAAAGAGCAAGAACAACAAGTGCTGGCGTGGATGTGGGGAAAAGGGGACACTCATCCATTGTTGGTGGGAATGCTGGCTGGTACAGCCTTTCTGGAAAACAATATGGACATTCCTCCAAAGACTAGAAATTGAACTCCCATTTGACCCAGCCATACCACTCCTGGGAATCTACTCTGGGAAACCAAAAATACGCAGCGGAAACACCATCTCTACTTTTATGTTCATAGCAGCATTATTCACAATAGCCGGAAAAGCCTTTCTAAGGTAGAGAAGGGGGTTTCGAGATGGCTTGTCTCTGTACCAAAGTCTAATACTAGTACCAGTTAAATATTTCTCCAAGCCTTCACAAGTCTCGTCTACTTCACGGTAGTTTTGTATTTTAGTTGCCTTTGAGTATATCAGGGAGCCATGCTTATTTGCTTGGAGGCAAACAGCATTTCTCTCTGGTCTAAGTACTTAGGGATCCCTACGTGGCCAGGCAAATATGCTGGTAAAGATATAGCTAGTCCCATGATGATTGTGGTACATTGGGAGAATATTTATACCAGCTAGTACAGAATACATGGTCAGATAAACTGCCACATTTAGACTACCCCCTTATCTACAAAGTGATTTGCAGGCGGCAATCCAGAG
The DNA here is from genome assembly GCA_021461705.1 of Cryptotis parvus. Lineage (NCBI taxonomy): Eukaryota > Metazoa > Chordata > Mammalia > Eulipotyphla > Soricidae > Cryptotis > Cryptotis parvus. The sequence continues at coordinate 1,552 of JAJIBD010035964.1, forward strand.
CAGATGCAGCGGCTCTTAGAGGAGTCCTGCAACAACTGTTCAGAAACATTTGTGTTTCTTTAATTTCTGGAAGAGCTTCAGAAAGATAGGAAATAAGTTAGGGCTCTGCCCCGTGGGCCCTGGATGGTGGGCCGGTCTGACATATGAAAAGACTGGGCCCCCTGGGATGAACCCAGAGTCACAGCAGAGCTTGTCAAGCTACCAGTGGTATATTCGATATGCCAAACACTGTAACAATAATGGACCTCATTCCCAATGAATGGAGACATTACTGGCGCCCACTTGAGCAAATCATTGAACAATGGGAAAACAAGTGAGTGACAAGTGAAGGTTTGGAACAACTCACTAGCAAACCTGTCTGGATCTGAGCAATCAGTTTTAGAGGTTTTGATCATTGTGTCAATTTCTGTGCTACTGGTTGGTTTGCTGAGGTTTTCTTTTTCGATCTTGGAGGATATACAATTTGAAAAGTTTTAGACTTCTAGGTTCTTCAGTTTAGTGGCAAAAACTTGTTCATCGCAATCTCACATGATCTTTTATATTTCTGTGGTCTCTGTTATAACTTTTCCCCTTTCGTTTCTGATCTGATTCATGAAAGATTCTTTTTTATTCTTTTTTCTCATAAGTCTAGCTAAGAGTTTGTTGATCTTATTACTTCTTTTGAAAACCCAGCTCTTTGTTTCATTGATCTTTCATATTGCGTTTTGGTTTTTATATTACTGATTTCCATTCCAATAGTTATCATTCCCCTATTCGGCTCCAATCTCCTCCCACAGCACACTTGCAATCTGCTTTCTGACTTGCATGAATCACCTGCACTCTCAGCTGCAATGGTAGGTAAAGGGCAGATGTTAATTCTTTCCTAAGCAGGGCGTGATCTCCTGATGCTATGTTTAGATTGTCTGCTTGTTGCTACTTTAGCTAGTTTTTTGGAGTCTACAGAATTTTTGCCTTTTCTGACAAGTGACAAGTTGTTGCAGTACACCTGCTCAGAGCCTCTGCATCTGGCTGGAATTGCTCCTGCAGGTCACTTTGTAGGCAGGGAGGAGGACAGTTTAAATGTGGCAGTTTATCTGACCTTGTATTATATACTGGCTGGTATAAATATTCTCTCATGCTGCCACAATCATTGTGGGACTAGCTAGATCTTACGGGTATATTTGCCTGGCCATGTTGAATCTCTAAGTAATTAGACCAGAGAGAAATGTTGTTTGCCTCCGAGCAATCAAGTATGGCTCTCTGATAACTCAAAGGCAACTAAATATAGAACTACCATGAAGTAAAGACGAGGCTCTTGTGAAGGCTTGGAGAAATATTTAACTGGCTATAGCATAGTCTTTGGTACAGATGCATGCCTCTGTATTCTGAGATACAGTTCATATAAGAAACCCCTTCTCTCTACCCTGTAAAGGTATTTCCTAGGCAGATCTTGAGTCGGTGACATTAATACCTCAAAGGGCCTAGGTGAGGTCCTGGGAGAAACTACCTGAGGGCATTTGTCCCTGACAGCTTCCCACAAAAGTGGAGGTCTGGGTTACAGGGATATAAAACTAGTCTGCTTCCTTTCTCACTCTCTATTAGGTGGGCCGCTTGCTTTCTCTTTCCCCTTTTCTGCTGGCACTCTGTCTCTGTCTCCTCTCTACCTTAACACGTGGTGGCCGCCATCTTGGCCTACACATTGCCGGGGTCCTTCCGGGAACAATAAGTAGGGGGCTTTTTCCTGTTGCTGATTTGTATGCCTGAACCTGTGCTAAGTAAAGCACTTTGAAACCTCGCCGGATTATTACGTCTTTCTCCGTAGGCAGGCCCATGATCTCTGGGGAGGGGATCCCTGACCCTGTTCCCGGATTTTGTGCAGGGGACCTCAGCGTTTCCCCACAACAAGTGACAAGTGACTCTTGGCTGGGCTCCCTAAGCTAATGTTGGCTTAGCCTCAGATCAGACTTCGTGTAGGAAGAAATTTTAACATTTTGGTGCCAGTTTTCAGTCTCTTACTTCCTTTTCCCAGGGATGATTTTGTACTTTGGCTTCCTCTTCCCTGCTCCTTCCCAAACACTTTCTGGGAACTTAGTTTTTACTTGCTTTGCTGTTTGCTCCTTCTTTGACCCAGGAAAATTTCCTGGAGTTGGATCTGGTTGTTGGGTGTTCCAAGCTCATTTCCTCTGCGACTGTACTTGGGACTATGCGTTTAATTCTGCCTTTTTATGAGAGACTTGTCAGGATCTCAGAGGATTCTTTTATCCCTCACTTTTGGTCCTGCCTTCTTTGGACTATATATTTTTTTCTCAATGCCAGGCATCAAACTCACATCCGCAAATCATTTTTCTCTACACTGATCCTCCTCCCTGGCCAGGGCTGTTGACTTTTTAAATGGAATATCAGATGTTTAGGTAACGCATTAAACAAAAAGCTTGCTTTCAAATTTTTTGACTAAAGAAAAATAGGAATTTAAATCTCAAATGGATATAATTCCAAAAGATTCAGATTTGAATAGTACAGTGGGTAGGACACTTGCCTTGCATGGAGCTGACCCAGGTTCTGTCCCTCACCATCCCATATGGTTTTCCTTGAGCACTCTCAGGAGTGAGTCCTGAATGCAGAGCCAGGAGTCACCCCTTAGTGTTTCTGGGTGTGACCCAAAGAGCAAAACAAATAGGCAAGCAAAAAAAAATCATCAGTTAGTAACTGTGGGATATAGGTACCTTTTGATTTTTCAGATCGGGTCAAGTAAAAGATAAGCCATCCTTTGACAGATCCAAAAATAAAAATATGAATGAGTTTATTTTTCTGCAGAAGCAGCAATGCCCAAAATATGGTTTAAAATATATTCTTGATGGAGGGTTTTGAAACATCCCAACAGAGTCAATATGATCAGAGACTATAATGCAGCAGGGAATTAGACCCTCAGAAAAAGATAATTCCCAGCTAATATTGTTTTCAGCCTCTCGAAGACACCTTTCTGGTAAGAATGGCTGTATTGGGCAATTGCCATTTGTCCACACTGTCCATTAAGACATGCCAGTTCTCCTGAGTAGTCTCTGTAATTTCCTTTGGAGTTTATAGTGGTGGAAATGTGTGCCCTTTTGGCATTTGTGTTTGGCATTCTTGTTTCTTGCTGGTTTCCTTAGCCTGATCACTTCTCCAAGTGGTGACAGAATTAAGTTTCTGAACCCACCAGGCTGAGGATGAGACCTGGTGTGGGCCCACAAGATACAGCCTGTCTTCTCAGCTGGCGTCCCTCATGCCAGGAGAATGGCCAAGGTAGGAACAGCAGTCACCTCCCAGGAGAACTGGCACGTGTGCTATTATTATGCCACTTGCTGTTTTTTTTTAACATTTTATTATACCACCATGAGATATACAATTACAACGCTGTTCACGCTTGGGGGTTTCGGTCACACAGTGTTCCAGCACCCCGCCCTCCACCAGTGCCCCTCAGCCACCACCCATGTCCCCAATTCCTACCCTCCTCCCACACCCTGCCTAAATGGCAGGTTCTTTATCTCCTCTCCTCTCCCTCTCTCTCTCCTCCTTCTCCCACACATTGTGGGTTGCACTACGTCCACTTAGAAGCCATCATTTGCATTTTTTTGTCTGTATTTAATGCTCAGTTCTATGTTAGCATCAGAACTTTAGACATTTATTCACACATGTTCCCTTCTCTATCTAAACTAACCTCTGACTCCTACACGCTTGTGGTAATTTCCACTTTCGGTAAGATCACCTAGTGTATTTATGTCAACTTGCTGGTTTTTTGGTGAGACGACATTCTAGCCAGTTATTTTGTGCATATTTCAATTTAAGAACCACGGAGTAGCCTAACCTTGAGATTTTACATTTCTCTTTCTAGCTCTCTTACTTTGGAGATGGTGTGGTTGTATCAGCAGTTATGAAAATGAGAGCAAAGCAATTTGTAGCTTTATTTCTGGGATGTTCATGCCCTTCTCCAAAGTCCTACCATTTAGTTGTAGCTGTAGAGGGAAGCGAGATGTTTTCATGTTACTTTATGATAGCTTTGATCTACGAAAATAGTATTAAGAATCGGTATCTCTATAGATTTTCAGTTATTAATTTAAAAAAAGCAAAATCTACATATTATTCTATTTATGAAATCTTTGTGTTACTAAAATTATTTTTGCAGGAGAGTTGGGCCATGTCAACAGTGCCCAGAGGGCATTATTCCTGGCTCTGTGCTCAGGGAGTGACTCTAGCAGTGCTCAGAAAACCATACGTTGTGCCACGTCAGGTGGGAAAGCAGGCAGCTGCATTAACCCCTGTATTATCTCTCTGGCATAAATTGATCTTTCTGTAGTTGTTATCCTTTGGTTTTGGTAGCATCAACCCCCAGCAGTGCTGGGAGCCCAAGTACTCCTGAGAGCTTGGTCTATGCACAGAGGATGCGGTGCTTAGGCTGCCTGGTCAGTCGTGGTGTTTGGGAGTATCAGCTCTACACGTGGCAATGCTGGGGCTTATGCTGTTTGGGATTGAAAGCAGGACTTTGTTCGCGTACTCTAGCACTTGGGGCGTCCCCTTAAGTCTCAAATTAGCTTTAATTCTTTGTCATTACTTGCATAAATACCTACATTTTTACGTGGAGTTTTATGCAACTAATTATTATGTCTCAGTCCTCTAAAGGAGGATTAATATTGGCCAGTCTACTGAGGAACAAATATCTGCATCAGGGAAAATATAATACCTCATGGGCAAATGGATTCAAAAAGAATTAAATGAATAAGAAAATAAACCTATAACTTGTTGATAAATGACTATAAGATAATTTTAGTTACAATAGATAGCTGTGAAGCAAGCACAGAGTGCTGACAATGTGTCTTCAATTCCAGTAAAGCATAAAGGCGTTCAATATATATTTAATTTACTAATGAGTAGAAGCATATGCTAGGAATTTTTTTTTTTTTTTTGCTTTTTTGGTCACACCTGGCAATGCTCAGGGGTTACTCCTGGCTCTGCACTCAGGAATTACTCCCTGGCAGTGCTCAGGGGTCCATATGGGACACGGGGATCGAACCTGGGTCGGCCAAGTGCAAGGCAAACGCTCTACCCACTGGACTATCGCTCTGGCCCTGCTAGGAAATAATTTTTGAGTTTTAAAATCACACCTATGATAGGTCCCAATTCAGGTATTGATCAGTTAGTAAGCAGTAGCAAACAACAAATGTAAAGGTAAATACTGCTCATGTAACCAAATATAAAAACAATTAACCAGAAAATAAGTAAGCAAATCTAGCAAACCTTGAAGTGTTTTTTTCCTTTTATAAAAGTCAACACTATTTTAGCAAATGAGAAGATTTGTTTCCCCTCACGACAGACGATGATGTTTACAGAACTGTGGTGATGTTTTAATGACCTTCGGAAAGTAGTTCTGTGTTCACCATGTCACCAGGGTTTCCTATTGCTACATAAATTATGCTTATCTATTGTGTGAAAGTCTTCATTTTTATATACCTGCAACTAGAGTTTGTCAGATTCAATAGAGCTATAAAAAACTATACCAACCTAGCAACCATAATGTTGAAATGTCATCGCATTACAAGGGACCATTGGTAATATCATAATCAACAATATTTCTATTTTATTTCAATCTGAAGCTGTTTAAATAAGTGATTGACTACAATGGCTTTTCAAACATTCCTTAATAAGTACTCAAAGCATCTCCGCTTATATTTCCATATAATTTGAATAATAGTGTAGTTTAAAACAGATGTCAGCTTCTTTGACTATAATCATAAGTCCTCTCAGCACTACGAACCCACAGACTTATATTTAAATAGCGTTTGTATTTAAGTCAAAGATGAGATTCTCTGCCAATGTTATCTGGATTTTTTTTTTTTTGTGTGTGTGTATTATTTTCCCTTACTTAAACCTGCCTATGGAGAGGTTTTTTTTTGATAAATGTAAACTATATATAGTCAGTAAACACACTATAATAATAATGATAATCTGTCCCCTCAGGAAGTCAAGGTGATAGTTTCACTCTATTTCAACTCTGCTCTCTTTGATTTTTAAAAAATAATACTGATATTTCTAATGGTCCTGTGAATTCAGACTCACTATTAACCTTTTCTGTGCTGGGAATATTTCAGTGCTCATCCCACAGAGGCTGTCTTTAATAACAACCACTGGTGCACTAACGGAAGCACTCCTTTGCCAGAACTTGCCATTATTTCTGGTGATGTGATTAGCTGGGAGGGGTCTCTTTCATCCAGTGACACTGTGATTTCCACGCAGTAAAGAGAGAATGTGGGAGGAATATAAATTTACCTCTTCATTGGGCCTGATGTAAATGTACTTTTCTGTCGTCTTTTTTTCTTTGCCACAAACCTTTTTCTTAACTGACGAGTGCATAGAACACTGGCTGAAAGAGTTGGTGTGCACTTAAAAAATCAGTTGCTGAAATTCTAAAAACGATTAATGGAACTGACACATTGACCTCAGAAAACTCCTGGTCCCCCCTGAACCACTGGCAACCCACCCCACCCCACCCACACCCTGCACCAATAAAAGGTTTCAAATTTCTCTTCTCAAGAACACAACTAAATTGGGTTTCTACCAAACAACTGCTCTCGCTAGGGAAACAAGAGTTTTACTTCTTCCTTTCCTCTTCACTATGGAGTCTGCTCCCAAAGATATTTCAATACCGTCACTAACGATGTTAAATCATTTGATATCTTCTTTTGGTTTGCTTTGGGGCCACACCCTGCAGTGTTCCTCTCCAGTGATCCCAGTGCCCCCCTGGGCTAGCTGCAGGCCCCTGGGCTGTCATAAATCTAGCCCCGAGCTTCTTGCATGCATCCCACTTTGGCCCTTGGATGCTTTCTCCCACTCCAACTATTCAACTACTCGCAGGGAAAGAATAAACCACGGTTTATTTGGCACCGAAATCATTGGTTGCATACTAGCGCTGGTCACCCATCTTGGAGAAATTCCATTAAAAAGTTTCAAAATACAGCCTTCAGTCACCAGCTGTTTTTCCTTAGAAGCCCAACCCCATCGTTTCCCAAGTTCTTCTCCCAAATCGGACCAAGCTGGGGGAAGAAGGAGCAAGGAAAGACGGTAGTTGCATGAGGGCAGGGGCTGGGAGCTGCAGTTTCCTGGTCAGTCCCGAGTCACCGGGTCGCGCGAGGCCCGCCTGCGCCCGGCCAGCTGCCCCCGCCCCCGCAACAATGTTGTACTTCGCCAGGGTCCGCGCGGCGCATGTGGCCGAGTCAAGCGCGGGGAAACGGGATCGGCCTGGAGCTGGCACGAGCCGGGCAGCCTGCTGAGCCGAGCGGCCTGGGGGCTGGCGGCACCGCGCCAAGGCCAAGTCGCATCGCTGCCAATGCCGGGGTGAGCGCCTAGGGACCCCCTGCGGGTGGACGCAGGGGGTGCATGCAGAGCCCCTACATCTGGGCGGTGGGGGCGGCGTCCCGGAACCGAGGAGGCGCAGAGGGACTTGGAAATACAGCCGCAGCCGGCTCTGGGGCCGGGGAGAGCCGCGCCCCGGAGGGTCCCCGCGTCCAGCGCGCGGCCCCCGGGGGGAGCCGAGCCCCGAGCGAGCAGGTGCGGCGGGGAGCATGCGCGCCGGGGCGGGCAGGAGGGGCCGCCGCCCCCACCCCGCTCCCGCCGCAGCCGGGCCCGGGCCTGGGGCCGAGTGCGCCGAGCGCGGCAAGGGACGACGCGGCGGGCGCGCGCGGGGCTGGCCGGGGGGCCCGCGGGGACCGGGGGGCGCGCGCGTCGCCTGCGGGGGGCCACACCGGGCGCTCGGGGAGGGCCGCGGCGCCTCCGGTCTCTTTCTCTTTCTCTTTCGCCGCCGGCCGCTGCCCCACTTGTCGCCCACTTCGGACGGGCGCGACGCGGCCCCCGCGCACAGTCCCCGCGCCGCCGCACGCCGGCCGGGGCCACGCGCAGCCGCCGGGGGCGTCGAGGGGGCCGCGAGGCCGGGCCCGGGACGCGTCTCCCGGCGACCCCCTGCCTGCACTCAGGGACCCCGGGGCGCGTGTGGCTTTTGTTCGCGTCCCCACGTCTGCCCCGTGCGCCCCGGGAAACCTCGGGGGAGCGCTGCCTGCTCCAGCCGCGTCCCTGCGCTCGGGTTTGGGGCGCCCGTCGCCCCTCCTGTGCGCCCACCCGAGACGTGCAGGTGGCCGCGCCCGCGGTGGCCCTGGACGCTGCGCCGAGACGCGCGCGCGGGGTCGCGCCTTCTCGCACGCCGGGGCCCGCGGTGGCGGTGGTCTCGGCCGCTGTCCGCGTCCTCCCTGGAGCCTCTCGCTGCCCGGGGGTGTCTCTTAGGGGTTGGTGAAGATCCTTGAGCGTGCGCTTGAGTGGACGCGCTCCCAGGGAGACTCCGACCACCCCGGCCGTGCGGCCCCGTGGAGAGGGAGGCTGCGTGGTCGGGGCCGGCCCGACGCGCCCCGCCTGCCCACGTTGTCACCTGGGCGTTTTGGTCCCCCGTGACCTGCCAGGGTGCCACGTCCTAGATGCCGCCCTTGAAGCTGCTCTTTTTTTTTTTGCTTTTTTGGGTCACACCCAGCGATGCTCAGGGGTTTCTCCTGGCTCTGCACTCAGGAATCACTCCTGGCGGTGCTCGGGGGACCATGTGGGATGCCGGGGATTGAACCCGGGCGGCATTGGCTGGCCGCGTGCAAGACAAACGCCCTACCCGCTGGGCTATCGCTTCGGCCCCTTGAAGCTGCTCTTGAAGATGTTCCTGGCAAGCTTCCGTGTCTGTAGCAGAAATAAATGTGATTTATTCTGGGGTTTTCCCTTTGGTTGTGTCGGGAAGGTTAAAGTGGCAGACGTGGCGGCAGGATGGAATTTATCCTGATTTTTTTTGGGATCTAGGTGGGTGGAGGGTGCTGGGCTAATACCCAGACCGTCCTTAGGAGTCACTCTTGGCAGTGCTCTGAGCACTGTGTTCGGTGACGGAGAACTGGGTAACCCACGTGCATGGCCGGTGCGTTCCCTCCTGTTCCGAAGTTCTCACCGTTCTGAGTTTATTCTTGATTTATTCTTGATGCTCGATAAGATAAAGGTGTTGCATTTAGCTCTTTGCTTCTTAAGACAGCATTGGAAGAAAGGAGAGATTTTTGGAGCACCCGAGTGGATTGGCCTCTGCCGTACTCCACTTGGTGTGTAAGTTGGGTTTAAAAACTGCTAGTTATGATCTCGGATTGTGAGGAGCTGGATGAGCTGTTGGAGCCAGCCTTTGACTGGAATTGGTTACTTAGCACCGCACTGGACAGTGTTGGGTGCAAACCCTGTGCCTTTAGGAGTGCTTTCAGTCTGTTTTTCTAAAGGAGTGTGTTGTTGAGACAGTGGGCGTGGCAAAAGACAGAACGAAAGTTAAGGAAGTATCTTAATTTTCACTTTTTTTTTTTTCTTTTTTGAGTCACACACGGAGATGCTCAGGGATTACTCCTGGAATTACTGGATTACTCCCTGGCGGTGCTCAGGGGACCATATGGGATGCCAGGGATTCAACCTGGGTCGGCTCGCAAGGCAAACTCCCTCCCCTGCTGTTCTATCACTCCAGCCCCTAAATTTTCACTTTAAGGAGCAATAAGTGTTTTTTTTTTTTTTTATTTATTGTTTTGCTTTTTTGGGTCACACCCCGGCTATGCTCAGGTGCTCAGGGGACCATATATGGGATGCCAGGGATCGAACCCAGGCCGGCATGGGCCAGCTCAAGCGTAAACAACCCTACCCGCTGGGCTATCGCTCCGGCCCGCAATAAGTGTTTTTAAAGGTCATCAGGAGCTTAGGTGACCTGTACCTCTATTTCATTGTGATGACTATGCTATATGATGAATTACACTTCTGATTCATCTTTACTTTCTTAAACCTTTTCAGCCCTCATTTCTACAGTAGACTGTGTGGTTTGTGCCTTCATTTGGACAACCATTAAAAGCTTGAGTTTTTAGCTGTTTGGGGAAAATAAAGTAGGCAAACTCAAACCACAAGCTTTTCTTAACTTAACCCACTTTGGAGCAAACCCAATAAATAGGGTTTGAAATGAAAAGTCTTTATTAGTCCCAAGGGTGTGAAACAGCGATGGGGGCCTGACCAGGATTGTTTTCCCGTGATCAGAACTGGAGAGACCTGGGCCTTCTGCTGAGTCTTGGGGAAATGCGCTGCGCACGTCCTAACAAGACACGAAACCTTCCCCGGCCCAGGAGTGAGGAAGATGCTTCTGCCTTTGGTTTTTTATTTATTTATTTTTTTTTATTTTTGAGTCACTCCCAGCAATGCTCAGGGGTTACTTCTGGCTCTTTTGCTCAGGAATTACTCCTGGCGGTGCTTGGGGACCATATGGAATGCCGGGGATTGAACTCAGTCCTCCGTGTGCAAGCAAGGCAAGCGCCGTACCCACTGTGCTATCGCCTCCGGCCCCCTGCTTTCTGCCTTTGAAAAGATGCGTATGATTTGTTTAGATTTAAGAAGGCTGATCATTTTAGTGCCCAGAGACCGGGGGCTCTGGTCCGTGCTCTCCCAGCTACACCTGACCTTCACCAAACTGGAAAGCTGCTTGTGTTGGCTCATGATTCTTCATGAAAGCAGTAGGTTCTCCCTCCGTGAAGGGATCTCTGATCAGGGTTACTCCCCTTGACTTCTCTCTGTCTCTGGCTTCCCGCTAAAGTCACTGTATTACCTGTAGAACGTGTTTTTTTTCTCTTGGTGGGCCAGATTAGGCTGGAGAGAGTTCCGGGCCAGGGAGCCTGCCTCACACACTGTCTACCTAGCTTCAGTTCCCAGCACTGCTTTTGGTCCCTCAGCCCCCCAGGAGTAATCCTTGAGCACTTTTGGGTGAGTCCCCCAATATTAGTATTTACAGTTTTCTCATTCTTTCAAATTGAGGTAATGTGGGGGCCAGAGAGGGCACCTGGAGCAGGAGTGCTTCCTTGCATGTGGCTGACTGGGGCCGCATCCCTGGCATCTGGCATCCTAAATGGTCCCCAAAGCCCATCAGGGGAGATTCCCGAGTAGTATTCCAGTACTAAGCACTGAGCAGTGCCAGACGTGTGTCTTTCCCTCAGCCCCGCCAGAAATGGTGATAATATATGTGTGCCTAGAAAGCATTTTTCGTAGTTATGGGTGTACCATATAATGATCGATATTTTTTTAAATTTTCGTTTATGGAGACATTAGATGGGGGCACTTTACTGCATTGGTCTGAATTATAGAATGATCAGTTTATCTGTATGTGACGTGGTCCTACACTATGTCCGGTTGGCTAACTTCACCACGCTCTAATTTTTTTTCTTGTAATGAAAATGCCCATTACAATATATTGTTGTCATTGATATATTCTATTATTAATTGCTAATCTCTTACTGTATTTAATTTATAAATCTGACTTTATCACAAGTATATGTATTTGTGGTTATAGGAAAATATATATGCAGATGTTTATATATGTATATATTGTGTATATATGTGTCTATATGCACAGTATATGGTTGTACAGAATTCAGTACAACCCACAGTTCTAGGTGCTACGGACACAGGTGTCTTGGTATGTACTTTGGAGGACAAGGGAGATAGAGATTACAGCACATTAGCTATAAACATCATAAAAAGTTTTACGCCATTTAGTGTGCTAACAATTGTCGAGGGTACTAATGCCAACCTAGAACTGAGCATTAAATAGAGGCAAAAGGATACACATGACAAGCCTTTAATGTATGTTCTGTAATCCATAGTCTGGAGGGAAAGAAAAGAGAAAGAGAGAGAGAAACGGAAAGAAATAAAGAACCTGCCATGGAGGGCGGGGAGGGGGAGGGAACCGGGGGCGTTGGTGGTGAGAGATGGGCACTGGTGGCGGGATGGGTGCTGGAACACTGTATGACTAAAACCCAAATATGAACTGTTTAATTGTATATCTTTGTAAGTGTAAAAATTAAAAAAAATAGTTTTACGTCATTTTCACAACTAACTTTATGTTGGTAAGGAGCACAGATGTTCTTTAAGGGGCAAGAGTAGACACTAGTTCTCTTTTTACTCAGATTTTTTTTTCCTCTGTGACCATCGTGTGTGTGTGTGTGTGTGTGTGTGTGTGTGTGTGTGTGTGTGTGTGTGTGTGTGTGGTAGCAGGGCTTGAACTCCGGGTCTTGATTGATTATGTACGACATGTGCTTTGCCAACTGAGCCACACTCCTGGCCCTGGTCACAGATTTTTTTTTTTTTTTGCTTTTTTTGGGTTATACCCCGCAATGCTCAGGGGTTACTCCTGGCTCTTCGCTCAGGAATTACTCTTGGCGGTACTCAGGGGACCATATGGAATGCTGGGGATCTAACCCAGGTCTGCTGTGTGCAAGGCAAACGCCCTACCCGCTGTGCTATCTCTCCTGCTCCCCTGGTCACAGATTTTTAACTTAAAGGAGTACAACCTTGCTCCTGGCATGGTGCCTGATCCTTGGCTCAGTGTGTACATTGCAGTGTTTGTAAGGCTCTGTCTTTGCGTGCTCTGCAGTGGGAGAGCAGAGGCTTGTGGCCCTGTTGTGGTCTTAGAGGCAGTGTCAGAAGGATGACTCGGCCTATCATGGAAGATCTGCAGATGGAAAGCCTGGGGTTATACCATGAGGATGAGGGAGAGCAAGAAAGCCACAGCAGGAAGGCCTGTGAAACACGCGGTGGGAGCAGCCCCACCCAGGAGGCTAGCCTCTGCCCTCCCCCCACCCATCCCTTCCAGTGTCTGTTAGGATCTCCGTTCCATGAGCTAGGAATTTGAAAATCACTGCGAGAAAGATCACTTGATCACTTGACATCCCGTTATTCATTGATTTGCTCGAGCAGGTGCCAATAACGTTTCCATTTGACCCTGTCACGTGCCAGTGTAGCCCAATGGCATCTGCTTGCTCCAGGAATACGAAGAGCCTCAAACCATTCGTTCAGGGTCTTGACGAAGAAGTCTGACCATCTTGTAGGTGGGCGGCCACGTGATCTTTTGACATCCCGTGGGATCCAGTTGGTAACGGCTCTAGTCCAGCGGTCGTCTCCAAATTGCATTCCATGTCCAGCCCATCTGATTTTTTAATACCTTGGCAAACAAGACGGGCGTCCCTGACCCTGGATCATCGACAGAGGTTGGAGCTCCAGATTCCTGCTGTTCTAAATTAATTATGTGATGAAGAGGGAAGAAGAGGGAATGCTGCCCCTGTCGAAATGAAACTGGCACAAGACTCAGGTTGCGTTGGGAGCAGGGTGGAGCCGTCATTTAAAATACGGAGAGATCGTGAAGCAGTGAGGGTGGAGGAGACTGGTGCTGGCCAGGAGAAAGCCCGCTGGAGCTGTTGGGCTGCTGCGAGTGACGGTGAAAGTATGAGACGGGTGAAATGTATTGGTACACGCGGAAAACGGTCCCGAAAATGCGTGTGGAAACCAGGTGCTGGTTGCACTGGGGAGGAAAGTCAAGGCCGCCGTGGCGAGACCCTGGACACGTAGAACACCTGGTGTTACGTCTGGCTGGAAAGAGGGCCAGGTTTCCGTGTGCCACAGTGCAGTGATTTGCTTGCTGTGTTAGTCACATCCGTCTGCTCCTTTCATTTGAATAGTATTTTAGATTTGCAGGGAGGCACATCTAAAAGGCAGCGTATGCTACCTGGCGGCAGAGCCTGGCAAGCTACCCGTGTTGTATTTGATATGCCAAATACCAGTAACAATTATAGACCTCATTCCAGAATGGATTGAGGCTCTTTATGTTCCTGGAGAAAGCAGATGCCCTTGGGCTCTACTAGCATGAGACAGGACATATGGAGATGTTACTGGGGCCCGCTTGAGCAAATCGATGATGAACGGGAAGACAGTGATACAGTGATTAGATTTGCGGAAGATTTCTGCCTTGAGTAAGTGTATTCTGAACATAGTTCGTATAGAAATATACTGTTGAGTGGAGGAGACTAGGTAGGTCCATTAAGAAAACAATGAACCTTTCACATACTTCAAAAGGTCCCTTAGAGCAAGTTGTGTGTGTGTGCGCGTATGTGTGTGTGCATATTCTGTAGATAACTAAAACTAAACAGTGAACTGTAAAATAATGAGATATGAGACTTTATTCACATATATAACACACCGACCTTTATTTTTTATAGTAGTAACGTAGTAGAACTTAATTCGTTCCTATTTTTTTTCAAATGCAGTTTTTCTACAGTAGTAGTTGGGAAGTCTACAAGATGTAGTCTGACCTACAAGATGGTCAGACTTCTTCGTCAAGACCCTGAGCGAACGGGTTGAGGCTCTTTGTATTCCTGGAGCAAGCAGATGCCATTGGGCTACACTGGCACGTGACAGGGTCAAATGGAAATGTTACTGGCACCCGCCTGCTTGAGCAAATCCATGAATAATAGGATGTCAAGTGATCAAGTTATCGAGTAGTTGGGAAAGGGAATCTTTATTCTGAGCCCAGCCTGTGCGTGCCTTTGGGGCAAAGGTCACTAGGGTAGAACTTTTATTTGGTGTCCTTAGCTGGACGTCTCTTCGTCTGGGGTTATGATCATGCGAGAAGCATTGTTTTACTAACGTGAGACTATGGTCAATATGTGTGTGTTTCTTCTGCAGGTGGATATTAACTGATGAAAGTCTACTTGCTATCACAGTTAATAAGCGATTGGTGTGTTATTTGGAAAGTACCAGGCGGGGAACATGGATGGTGCATGCTTCTTGGTCAGCTGGCTAGAGATTGTATTTGACCTGAGAGACACATGTACAGTCTCTTACAGAGAGGGGGAACTGGATGGGAAAGGCATTGGAGGCCAGTTGAGCCAGGCCTGAAGCCCCTTGAAGGCCATGTAGAGGACTCTGCATTTAGTTCAGTGTAGGCAGGCCCTGCCGCCAGAGCAGGGGTGCGGCATGATGCTTTATGTTGGGAGCATCCAGCTCAGGTAGCCATTTGCATAGGACGTGCGGAGGGTGAGACTAGTTAGGACAGCATCACAGTATCCAGCTGGGAGACTGGCGTCGGGAATGGGGCTGTGGGTGTGGGGTAGTGTAGTAGATGGGCTTCATGAAGATTCATAAATATTCTGGAGGTTATGATGCTGCTGAAGGCTGAGAGAAGAGAAGGGACCGGGTCCAAGATCATTCCTCTGTTCTTTCGCAAGACCAGCTGGGTCTGTTTTTGTAGATTGGAAAACAGAGGTAAAGGAGACCTGGTAACTTTGCTTCGATCATTTTTTTTCTTGTGTACACGCTCAGGGCAGGGCCCGAGAGATAGTCGCGTGAGGAAGGGTCTGTCTTGAATGCCGTTGTGTCATCCATTTCCCCAGCTCAGTCTCTGGCATCATATAAGTTCCCTCCAGCATTTTCGGGAGTGATCCCTACGTGAAAACTGGAGTCAATCCTAAGCTCCGCTGGGTGGGACCTCAGAACCAGATCAAACTTACAACAAAAAAGACTCTGGACAGCGATGATGATTTTGAGAGGGAGACTTACCAATATGGCCCGGGATGTTCAGATTCTTGGTGTCCTGCCAGGCTTGTTGTTTAGAATCAAATTGTGGGCTTTATTTCCTTCTGGTGTGTGTGTGTGTGTGTGTGTGTGTGTGAGAGAGAGAGAGAGAGAGAGAGAGAGAGAGAGAGAGAGAGAGAGAGTGTTGTTTAGCTTACAGCCAGTAGCCCTCCGAAGTCTGAGTAGCCAGGCCGTACAAATGGACGCATCAAGAAGCCTTTATGGGAACATTTTCAGCCCCTGACCAGGAAGGTCTAATATCACTGAGCGAGCTTCACGGACCATTTATTACTTGGTTTCCACTACATCATGATGTACCAACACTAATCTTTTCTGTAGGAGATTCGCAGAGTCCCTGAGATCTCTGGCCCTGAAGTTATAAACCATCACGTACTCCCCTTATCACTCCTTCACCTTTTT
>JAJIBD010035965.1:0-32042 GCA_021461705.1 Cryptotis parvus
TGCTACAATGTGAATGAAGCTTGTAAAATATGATAAATGAAGTAGCCAGTGACAAAAAGACCACCTATCATGTAATTCCAAAATTTACGAGAGAAGTCTAGGAGTCAGGTACATCTGTAAAATCAGAGAATATATCTAGATTACCTAAAGTTACAGGTTTTGGTATGGGAGAGCAAGGAGCAGGGAATGAAGCTAGTGTGAATTTCCCTTGAGGTAATGAAAATATTCTAAAATTGGTTGTGATGATGGTTGCATAACCCTGTCTATATTAAAAACTATTGAACTGTACTTAGTTGAAATAGGTGAATCATATTGTCTATGAATTATATATCAACAAAACTTTATTTTAAAAAAAGAAAATTACACGCGCAAATACCTGCCTTAGGGAAACCTACAAGTGAACTGAAAAAATAACTTCTCCATTGTAAAATTTCTCATGGCATCTCCCATTTTGAAAGATTTGTTTATTTTCTACTAGCTACTATAATTTAGTGCTTTGGCGTTTAGGGAACAGTAATATTCAAGGAATGCAAAGATAGAGGAACAAATGGTACTACAAGTTGTTAAGTCTTTTGGAAATGTATTCATTCTTCAATTGAAAAGGTAAGAACTGCATATACAAGACTATAAATGTGAATATTTATACAAAGACCTTCCCATTTTAGTTGTTATATTTGGACCTGAACTTCGGTACAGTAAACTTTCTTTGGATGGGCTCTTCCTCTAGGTGTCCATATCCACCTGAAGATGTCAGTAACTGGTGGAAAGAGAGAACTTTATCTATCTGGAGAGTAGGGAAGGTAAGAAAATCTAGAGAATGACTCAAACAGAAGTGAAGCTTCCTCCCGGATCATGGGAAGGATGCTGGATGTCTTGATGACTAGGACCGACCGCCTGTGACTGCAGTTTTCATTCTACTCTTGTTTTTCTTCGTTTTCCTAGAATCCAAATTTCAGTGACCCAAGTACTTGTCTACTCCCATTTTTTTAAAAGAATAGATCCTGTCTTAAAGGAGTTTGGGGTAAATGTGTGAGAGGTAAAAAATAATGGGGAAGAAGTGGTTCCAATCGTTTAGAAACACTTATCTGAGAGTGGAAGACAACATTTGCTTCTTGAACTTAAATGATTTCTAAAATACGCAAATGGGAAGACTTTATTTATATATTTTGCTTCTTTTTGTCTTTTGAAAGACTATTTAAAAGAAGAAATAAAGCTCTTCAGATAGGAAAATGATGAGTTACATCTTATGAGGAAGTTCAGAACATGGATGTTTATAAGGAAGAAATTTCAACCAAAGTCAGGGAAATGGTTGGGAAAGCAAGCAATACCGGCTACCAGGCTGCTAAGCAAGCACAGAAACAGCTCACAGGAACAACTCTGCCCAGAGCAGGTTAACTGTGGTCCTTTCTTTCCATATCTTTGGATGCTCTGATGAAGCCCAGAGGATCCAATGAAGGAGTAAGTTGGAAATAGTTATAAAGGCATTTTTGCCTAAGGTTTTGTTGTTGGTTTTGTTTGTTTTTTGCTCGTCTTGTCTGAAGAATTCAGTTGGACAAGTTGCCTCAAGAGAAATAGAATGAGAGTTCGAAGTCCTTGCTGTCACGTGGGTTACCTAACACCAACACAGACTTGCCTTCTGCTCTGGACAGCCGTAGTCTCTGCTCTTCTTATCCCAACTTGCCTAATTGATACCTTGGCCCATGGTGTCATAACAATGCTTGAATAATAGCCTGACCGGCTGATTTCAAAATGAGGGAGGTGATTAATATGTCGGAAATCCAGCTGGGGGCAACAGGAGAAGGGGATGTCCTAAGAAATTAAAAATGGGGGGAGTGGTCCTCGTGCAGTGCCCCTCCACCAGAGCCGCTCTTTGACCTAAGGGAGAAACATGGGACAAGCATTTGATTTCCAACTCCTTTTGGTTTGCTGATCCCTCCCAATTTTCTCTCCCCTGCTCCCCAACTGCACACGTCCTAACACCTACAAAGCTCGTTACATGATGATGACCTATATTTTATCTTTTTTATAAGCATCAAACACACATCGTCTTGCAAGCACATGTGTTTTTTCCCTATTGACGTGTGGAGTGCCTTTGATGGTAATTTATTGTAGGGTTGGAGCAGCCAGGTCTTAATTAAATGCCTAAAATTGCTTACCATTTTGATGCCTCCAAACCATCCAAAAATGTATTTTTTTTCTAAAGAAGGTGTGGGGCACTCTTCCTTTTTTACTGTCTTCTATGGTGGAACCTACAGTTTAGAGACACCATGAGAGAAGGTTCCCAGCTGTTTCAAGGACACCTTGGTTCCCAGAGTCTCAATTGCTACGGAACTGTATGAAGATTTTGTTCTACTCAGAAAACTGAACTCAATTTTTTCCTTTTTATGGTTTACTGTCAGCATGGCTTCATGGGTTGCTCGGAACAACTAACGAATAATTTCTACTCTAGCATCCAGGCTTTTTAGGGGCATTTCATTGGGGACAGTTGCATGTAAGAATAGAATGGGATTCAAAAATAAGAATGTTGTGCCTTAACCCAGAGAGGCTGGTTTATGAGACATCACAAACCCCAAACATATTAGCTTCCGAAGTCGTCCTCTAATAACACCTTCTTCATATAACCATCCTTTGCCTGGCATCGATAGAATTCAGCATTCCCAGAGGGATGTCCGGAGTGGACAGAGAAAGAGGAGGCTGAGAAGTGGACTCTAAAAGATAAGTTTAAACCAAGCAGAACTTAGTTTTCAGTATAATTTTATTTTTACATAAAAAATAAAATGATTATTTCATGCCCTGTCCTTCCTTTATATTCTCAGAACAATAGAGAACATCACATTCAGGACACTCAGATACATACAGAAGGATGTCAATGTTCAGAATAACTAGGAATAGCAATTTAGCGCACCATGAGGGCATGAGGGAAAACTGAGTTTGAAACACCCTTCTCTCTGTGGAGAGGCCAGGCTAGTGTCTCATGTTGACCCAGATTTTTGTGCTAGAAGCTGGTCTACCTAGGAACTGGATGCTTTGTGGCTCTTGTTACAGACACACCATTTCAGCTGAGTTCGTTTGTTCTCTGTCTCCCACATACGACACTTACCATATGTGCTTACTGGTACTTGTCTCCAAATAGTCCCCACCTCTCCCCCAACTTTAGGTACTCTTCCTCTGTCCACCCTGTTTAACCCTGTCCCTTTTCTCTTTGTGAACCTCTATCTGAAAGCTTCCTCCACCAGAACCCCGTATTAATTGGTTCCCCAGGTCCTCTCGGGCTCTATTATTCTGTAATACCAACATGACCTTATTTATACTAATTTCATAGTGCTACTGTCTGCCTGTGTTTCTCATAGAATTTTGTCTGATGATCTAAAAATATGTCCCTTACTGAAAAACAAAATCACTGCCATCCCCTTTTTGTTGGTGGATGAAAGAATCCTTTCTGTCACAGAATTTCCAAAAAGTTTACACCCTTCCTGGTCTCAGGTCTTCATTCCCAGTGGAATTGAATGGAGGCATAGGAGCTTGAGTTGATGAACTGATGGACTGCCATTGTGAAGTCCCAGTGATACCATTTTCCTTCTAATAACTTTATTTCTTTCCTCTCAAACTTCAGAAATTGAGTCGAAATCTGGAATGGTGTACCTTGATTCTCTGGTTCTACATTTTACATAGATAAATCCAAATCCCTTTTATTTTTTAACTTCTTTTTTTTTTTTGGGGGAGGGCACCTAGCAGTGCTCAGGGGTACTCCTGACTCTGTACTCCGGATCACCCTGGTGGGACTCAGGGGGACCATACGTAATGCCGGGGGATCAACCCCTGCCAGGTTGTGTACAAGGCAAGCCCCCACCTACTCTACTGTCCAAACCTCTTTGAGCTTATATATAGTGACAGTACCAATATTTATATCTATAACTACTACAAGCGACCTCAGAATACTAGTGACCCCATGGGTCTCCCTGCACTTCCTGATATATTCTCTGCTCATCTGTCTCTTAATTCTTGCACACGCCATTTGTCCTGTAGCACCATCCCTTTCCTCTTGGACCTGTTGAGGTTTTATCCTTCCCTTAAACTCAAATATTAAATCTTCCTCCAAGAGCACCTCCCTAGATCTTGCCAGTGACAATAGTTTTTCTCCCAAAGTGAAGGTTCATTGCTTGAGTCTTTTCATAGTATTGTTTGTACTGGATTATTTACCTTTTTGCTAGTTTATAAGTTTTTACAAAATAGAGATGCACTCCTAAAAAAGTGTATATTGATGTAATAAAATCAATTTGGATAGCTTTCCATGTTTTATATCTATTTTCTTTTGACTCTTCTCAAATCATGCATTGCCACTGTTTTGTTCTCTGTTCAAGTCAGTCTTTGGGTATGCCTCAAGTATCTCTATAGTCAGAGCAGATAAAGCAATGTGTTCCAGCTGGATAAGTAGTGCAGTGGCAATTGATCAACCCTGTTCAATCTCCTGTACGCCTTATTTGGTCCCCCCAAATACTGCCAGGAGTGATCCCTGAGCAGAGCCAGGAGTAAGCTCCTGAGTACTGCCTAGTATGTTCCCACCACACACACACACACACACACACACACACACACACACACACACGTAATGTGTTAGACTGAGGGGAACCGACAGTTTGAGAGGCCCTCCAAAACAGACTCATCCTTGAAAATTTTCCCGGACTGGTTGAAGATTAATTTTCTTGCTTCTCAGGACCAGAGCAATAGTACAGTGGGTAGGGCATTTTTTTTGCATTCAGCGGACCCGGGTTGGATCCATGGCATCCCACATATCATCCCAAGCAGTGCCAGAAGAAATTCCTGAATACAGAGCCAGGAGTTTGAGCATCATTGTCGGTGTGACCCACAAAACAAAATAATAATAATAATAATAATAATAATAATAATAATAATAGCAGCAACAACAACAACAATAATAATTTTTTCTTGCTTTTCAAAAGTGAAGGGATGTCTGCAGATCTACTCTGGGAAAAAATCAGGATCAAGGGAGAGGCAGGTGAAGATTAGAAGAAAATGATTTCTGGGAACAGGATCTGCTTAGGATTTGTAGGCTCAGCAAAAGAAGTGCATTTGCTTAGAGGTATTCATTTCACTGTTGGCACCAAGCTTGCTTTTATGCTGCAATAATAAAACTGACACCAGTGACACCCTGTCAGGTGCCTGAGGAAGGGCTTGACAAATCTGTTCCCATTTTGCTCGCTGATAGGAGACTGAATAATGGGATATTATTTGACTGCTTATGTTTCTTATACTCAAAAATAAATAAATCCAAGGCAAACCAGGTCTCTTACCAATCCCTTCCATCAACAACTCTTTTCCCTGCTGTCTCTGTTCTTCCGACTTCTTCCATCAAAGCTTTTTCATTATAATACTAACTGTTAAATTATTTCCCTTGTTACTGTTCTCATTTTCTGAAGACCCCCATGGTAATTTCTTCATTCTCTCCTCATCTATGTTCACGTCTGTAGCTTCTCCTTTGCCAAACTCTTGTTTATTATCTACTCTCTCTCCTCCAGGACGTCATACAAAAACATCTCTTAATCTTTTCCTCATTCTCTCCAGCATTGGGATGTCTAAACTTAGTCCAGAACTTTGAGTGATATTTCTCTTTCTCTGAGTTTGTTTCCAACCACCGCGGAAATTTTCCTGTGCTGATTCTTTTATTATTATTGTTGTTGTTGTTGTTGTTAACTTATCACCAACATGTCTTACTTCCAGCTTCTCCTGTCAGAGAAATTATGGACTCATTTTCTTTTTTGCTTGGAAAATCAAAGAACACTGAGCAGGTACTAAAGAAATTAAGACCCTGTTGGTTTTCTTGACCATTTTCTTTCTTTCAGTTCTTCCTGTCCCCTTTCCGGTCCACAAATGCCAACTGAGCTTCTGTGCGGTATGTCAATTATTCTTTCTTTTACATAGTTTTTCCCCTAATGATCTTGTTTTGTTTTTGTTTTGGGGCCACATCCAGTGGTGCTCAGGGGTAGCTTCTGGTTCTGCCCTTGAACATCACTCCTGTTACACTCATCCGTTGTTGGTGGGAATGTACGCCTGGTATAGCCTTTTGGGAAAACAATATGGACATTCCTCCAAAGACTAGAAATTGAGCTCCCATTTGACCCAGTCATACCACTCCTGGGAATATACCCTGGGAAGCCAAAAATAAGCAGCAGAAACACCATCCCCACTTTTATGTTCATAGCAGCATTATTCACAATAGCCAGAATCTGGAAACAACCAGAGTGCCAGAGAATCGATGCCTGGATAAAGAAACTTTGGTACATCTACACATTAGAATACTATCAGCTGTTAGGAAAAATGAAGTAGAAATTTTGCCTATAAATGGATGGACATGGAGAGGATCATGTTGAGTGAAATTAGCCAGAAGGAGAGAGAGAGATATAGAATGACTGCATTTATTTTCATGACATAAATATACATATATACATATATATGTACATATTATGATACCAATATCCAAGGTCAGGTGAAGAATGGATCAGGAGGTCTTGTTAAAGGTATAAATTATCACAAATGTGCAGGAGTCAGAGGCTAGGTAAGACAGAGAATGGAACAGTGTGCCAATAATTGTTGAAAGTGCTAATACCAACCTAGAACTGAGCATTAAATACAGGCAAAAAGATACACATGACAACCTCTTAATGTATGTATTATAATCCACAATGTGGAAGGGAAGGAAAAGAGAAAGAAAGAGAAAGAAAGTAAGAAAGAACCTGCCATAGAGGCAGGCTAGGGAGGGGGAGAGAATCGGGGACATTGGTGGTGGAAAATGGGCACTGGTGGAGGGATGGGTGCTGAAACACTGTATGACCGAAACCCAAATATGAACATCTTATGAACATCTTTGTAATTGTAGTATCTCATGGTGATTTAGAAAAATCACTCCTGTTGGGCTCAGGGACCATAACCAGTGATTGAACTTATTTGACTGAATGCAGGGCAAGCACTGTACCAGCCTATACTATCTCTCCAGCCCCTCAATGATTTTTTTTGAGTGAAAGATTAGATACAGGTTTAATGTAGAAAATTGGGGCCGGAGCGATAGTCCAGCGGGTAGGGCGTTTGCCTTGCATGCGCCCGCCCATGCGGCCAGGTTTGATCCCCAGCATCCCATATGGCCCAGAAGCACGGGAGTAATTCCTGAGTGCAGAGCCAGGAGCAACCCCCAGCATCACCGGGTGTGACCCAAAAAGCAAAAAAAAAAAAAAAATTTAAAAAAGGAAGAAAATTATTTGACCAAATGTTTCCCTAAGGTAAAAGTCTCTGAGGGAAGTATAGAACTAGGACTTCTCTTCTCTGCTAGATAATCTGCCTTTTTTTTTTTTTTGGCAGTGTTGTTCTTGCTCCCTCTCTTAGAACTTGACACAGAAAAGTTGTTTTTTTATTTAATTCTTTGAGAAGCAGTCTATCCCAACCACAGTTTTAGCGTTTACTAAGATACATACTAAAGATTGGATTAGAAATATCAGATATCCCTCCCTCACCAAAAAAAGAGACTAGGTGTGGGGGCAGAGGTTAGGTAAGATGGAGAAGGGACTCAGTTTGTCAGAATAGTTTTGGAAATGATAACGCTAAACTAGACAGATAAAGGGATGCGCATGATAACCCCTCAGTGCATGTATTGCAAACTACGGCATGCAAAAAGAGAGAGAGAGAGAGAGAGAGAGAGAGAAGTGTTTGCCATAGAGCCAGGTGGAAGGTAGGGTGGGGAAGGAAACTGGGGACATTGGTGGTGGGAAACGTGCACTGGTGGAGGAATGGGTGCTGTAGCTGTATGACTGAAGCCCAATCATGAACACCTTGTAATTGTCTATCTCACGGTGGTAAAATAAAATAAAAAAACAAAAAAGACTTGTGCTTGTATGTGGTCCAAATGACAGAGCTCAAGCTTTGAATGACAAGGCCCTGGGTTTCAGTGCTGGCAATTCATGGCTCCATAAGTACCACTAGGTTGTCCTTGATGGCACACAATGCCACAGAGCCTGAGTACCTCTGCCCAAGTGCAGCAAGAAGAGGTAAATCCGGGTTCCCCCCACACTACTATGTGCAACCACACAACAGTACAAAAAAAAAAAAGGAAAACCTTGTCCTTAAAGAACTTATAACAACAGCATTTTCCTACCATATGATAAGACATACACAAGTGCTGGTCTGTGCAATTAAATATTTTGAAACTAAAAAAGTTGGGTGAAATTTGGAGCAAAGGGGTTCTCATAATTGATGTGTGAATAAGGACTGACTCTGGGGACCTGGGCTTGAGCTGGGCTTTAATGTGAGAGATAGGTGGTGATAACAGTCTAGGGTAAGAGAGATGGTGACTCTTGCAAAGTGCGGTTGTGGGAGTGGACTAAGATGTGGCAACTAGTGAATATGTTAATAGGAAAAAATAAAAAGAAATGGGTTTGGTAAGAGATTAAGGTGGAATTGGTGGGATATCTGAGATGATGATTCTAACATAAGGTGCCTTCCCGGCTGGAGGGAATGAATTAATTTTAGGAAGAATAGAATCTATATTTTCCTCCCAAGCTTTTGAGAAAAAGAAATTCAAGTGTTTGGGATTCAGATAATCTGACCTATGGACTATGTTAATATTTGCCAAAGAACAAAGACCGATTATAATAAAGCCCAGCGTAAGATTTTTAAATATTATTTAAATGCCAGATTTATTTATTAAAATTTATGCTACCTTTTATTTATTTTTTACTTTTTATTTATTTTATTTTATTTTTTTTAGATTTTTTTTTCTTTTTGGGTCACACCCAGGCATGCTTCAGGGGTTACTCCTGGCTCTGCACTCAGGAATCACTCCTGGCAGTGCTTCAGGGGGACCATATGGGATGCTGGGGATCGAACCCGGGCCGGCATGGGCCGGCCGGCGTGCAAGGCAACCGCCCTACCCGCTGGGCTATCGCTCCGGCCCCTTATTTTTTATTTTTTTAAGTTACAAAAATGTTCATGTTTGGGTTTCGGCCATACAGTGTTCCAGCACCCATTCCTCCACCAGTGCCCATTTCCCACCACCAATGTAACCGATTCCTCCCCTCCCCTAGCCTGTCTCCGTGGCAGGCTCTCCATCTCTTTACTCTCTTTCTCTCTCTCTCTCTCTCTCTCTCTCTCTCTCTCTCTTTCTCTCTTCCCTCTCTTACATGTTGTGGATTGTAATACATTTACTTAGAGGTTATCATGCGTATCTTTTTGCCTGTATTTAATGCTAAGTTCTATGTGGTAATAGATTCTCGACAATTATTGGCACACTGTTCCCTTCTCTGACTTACCTGACTTCTGCTCCCACACATTTGTGGTAGTTTCCCTCCTTTGGCAAGACCTCCTGATCCATGTTTTGCCTGACCTTGGATATTGGTATCATAATATGTATATTATATTCATAATATGTGTATATGTATATCATAATATGTATATATGTAATCTCTTATTTATGTCATGCAAATAAATAGTCATTCTATATCTGTTTCTCTCCTTCTGGCTAATTTCACTCATCATGGTCCTCTCTATGTCCATCCATTTATAGGCAAATTTCATAACTTCATTTTCTAACAGCTGCATAGTATTCCATTGTGTAGATGTACCATAGTTTCTTTATCCAGACATCAATTTTTCGGGCACTCTGGTTGTTTCCAGATTCTGGTTATCGTGAATAATGCTGCTATGAATATAAAAGTAGGTATTTGCTACCTTTTTGTTTTGCTTGTTTTTATTCTGGAATCAAAATATATGAGACTATAAATTGGTCTCATAGAAGGTAATTTGTTCAATAAATGCCTCTTGTTTTCTTCAGTTAACTTATTTTTTTCTGCATAATAAGATTTTATAGTAAAGCAAAAAAAAAAAAAAGTCCTTACAATTGGCATGGTCCATTGACCATTCCGTTCTTGAATGATTCTTCTTGAGGGGAGCAAGCATGCACCAAGAAATTGCCTCTGGATTTCTGCAGGCTACTAGAAAGAGCCTTCCAGACTCTAGTCAAGCTCACTGACTGAAGGAAGGAGAATCCTGGCTCAAGCTTGCTAGACTTTTAAGATATTTCCACCTTGAACCTCTGCTGGGATTTCCCCTGGGGCAGAAGAATGGGGTGGGGGTAGATAATATAAAATATCAGTCTATCCCCATTATTTTCTATTTAAAAGACAAAATATTAAGGAAGGAATTGCATTTTGTAAGAAGAAATATGATTAACAAAGAAAAAATTTTAAAGAGTAATTTTATTTGCTTGATTTTTGGACTACACCTGGTGGTGCTCACTGCTATTCCTGACTCTGAAATCAGAAAGTACTCCTGGAGGGCTCAGGGGACCATGTGGGTGCTGGGGATTGAACCCAGTTCAGCCACTTGCAGAACAAATGTCCTACCCCCTGTATTATCACTCCAGTCTAACAGAGTCCTTTTGGCTGATGAAATTATGTCTGCATGATTTTTTAGAGGCAATGGAATAGACAATACCTTCACAATACAATGTTTAAGTCAAACCTCAGTGATTTTAGATACACAGAGAGGAAGCTAAAGTGACTGCAAACTACCATCTCAATCTCTTTCCTATGGCTGTAGATTGCCTCTTTCCTCAAAAATAAATTTCACTTCAGCTTCAGGAATGGAAGACTAAGGAAGTAAAACTGAAGTTTATTCAACCTTCCTGTTAAAATGAGATTTTGTGCCCAATTTTGACATAGTTTACATATCTTGACAAATATCCAAGGGGGTTTTCATACTGACTTGGGTCAACTCTTTTTATTACTGACTTGTAGATGAACCACTTTATGGATTTTTGAAGGTTCTATATTTCCTCTGTCTAATGTTTGATAGAAACCCTGTGTTGAGAAGACACAGATGAGTTCGCCTATAGATGACTTTTGTTGATGCCTAATGATAAAGTATGCAACTTATATTACTTTTCATTTTCTTTTTCTTAATAATAATTAGGTTTTGGATTTATGCATATATTTATAAATCTGTTTAATGGTGGTCTTTATTACTTGCAGTAAGCTGTGGCAGAAAGTATGAGAAATCATCACAATTTTATATATTATGCACCTTTGTACGCGCTCCCCTCTAAGCATGGGACTCAGCATATGGTAGATATTCAGCAAGTAAAAAAAAAATCATAGGTGCCTCTATACTTATCCACTGATTTGGATAATAAAAAGTACCTGCTTCTCAGGGGTTAGGAGGATGTTATACAATGGTAAAGAGGAGCAATCAGAGCTGAGCCACAGAGACTGCAATCAGATTTCCCCAGGTGAGGCTAGTAGCCTTAGGGTAACTCCTACCTGCCTACCTTATGCCCATCGCTGGCTGCATCTTATCATAATACCTGGGTCCAAGCCAGGAGTGATCCAGAGCTGGGCTAGAGCTAGGTGAGGCCCAGCTATCAGAATAGACATCTCATTCTAGCTGCAGTCCTTCCAGATGTGGCGGGGTTCCCAGCCCACTGACCTCGCAGGGCATAGTGGGGTTGGTGGCATGAGTCAGAGAGGAATGTGGGGCTGGTTATTTGGGAGTTTCACTCTGGAAGGAGAAGCTGGTTCCCCATACAAGATCTTTAATGGCATTTCCAAGGCCAGAGACTGGAAACAGTGGATTAAAAAATAAAAACACACTGAACACCCTTATTTTTTTAATCCCCCAGAATGTTGGCAGGGAGAAGTTAAAAGGATCATATAATCTTCAGAAGCCAATGGACAAGCAAAAATACCGTAGAGTGTTTTAATTGAAAGTATGAGAAATCATCTTATGCCTACTGCCACTTCCATTCCAAAATATATTAAAATTCCTCCCCTTGGAGGTTTCTATTTCTACTGTTAAATCTAGGTGAATTTTTTAGTCTACAATCTGGAGGTCATCCCAGGAGTAGTGAGAACTCGATAGATGTTTTCTAGAATCTCCTTTCTTTACTCTTCTGGCATCGTGGACACCATAGAAAGATCCTCATCTCAACGCTGCTTCACCACGAGACCCAATGGAGGGACATGGCCGCAGGTGCTCGTCCTTGGGTCTAGCTAGAGAGGGAACCTATGAATCTTGTAAATATGATGACATCGACAATGACAACTCTGCAGTCGCCTGGTAGTCTGTAATTGAAGCCAGGAATTCAGCACACGCTCTGACACACCCAGTCTTCATGGTAGGTTCCCAGAAGCGGGTTCCTGCATAGCCACTAGGCTGGAAGGACCCTTCCCTACCCAATTCTTCCTCACAAGCTCCAAGGCCTTAGAGCCGAATCGCCATCACCATGCCAATCAATAAGGTCCTCCCTCTCTGTGATTCCATTCCCAGTTACGTCCAAACTGTACTTGTTGCTTATTCCCAGTTGCCAAACTCCCCACGAGCTTCAAACTCTATGGCATTACCATGGGATGTTCTTTCATTTAGGTTTGACTGAAATCTTTTTGTTGTAATCAGAGTCCAAAATGAATCAAGCTAGAAAGTTTCTACATTGCTTTGAGGCCCCGGGCAAATAGGCTGGGGATTTTTTTTTTTCCCCTGCTGTTCCCCACCTCTCTCCATAATGAGATGCTTTGTTTCCATGAATCGGCCCCTCATCCAGACTTCTAGACTCTGTGACAGGACACCTCATCCCCTCCCTGTGCCTCGAGGCAGTACTGGATGCAACTCATTCCAGACTTATGGGTGTCTCCTGCAGACCTTGTTTCAAGATTTCCTGAGTTTTCCACATCTTTCAGTTAAAAATGCGCAGCGCTGTGTGGTTCCTTTTTCCTATAGCAACCCCAGCCCTTCGTGTCCCCTCTGCGCCAAAGACCCTTATCCTTACTCATTTCTAGAGAGTTTTCTCTGTTCTGTTGTAATGATTCTCACTGGTTTGGTCTCCTATCTTCCTTATGTCAAGAGAGAGGAAGATTAGAGTTGTTTGAAATTTGCCTCATTACCTTAGCATTGTTGATCTAAATAAATTTTACATTTGTGTCACTGTTGCTAGGGTGAACTATTCCCACACATTCCTTCCTTCCTTCCTTCCTTCCTTCCTTCCTTCCTTCCTTCCTTCCTTCCTTCCTTCCTTCCTTCCTTCCTCCTCCCTCCCTCCCTCCCTCCCTCTTTCTCTTTCTTTCTTTCTTTCTTTCTTTCTTTCTTTCTTTCTTTCTTTTTCTTTCTTTCTTTCTTTCTTTCTTTCTTTCTTTCTTTCTTTCTTTCTTTTCTTTCTTTCTTTCTTTCTTTCATTATTAAGACAAAGATGCTTTTTTCTTTATTCAAATTTTCATTTATTTATTTAATTGAATCATCATGAGATGCACAGTTACAAAGTTTTTCATGATTGGGTTTCAGTCATACAACATTCCCTTAACTCTGGCCCCTAACCAGTATATTTTCCCACCACCAACGCCCCCAGTTTCCCTCCCTCCACCTTCAAACTGAGACTCAAATATCAGTTTTCTCCACCTCAGAAACTTTTCCCTCTTTCATTGACTCTGATCTTTTATTGCTTCCAACCCCTGTTCTGTTCTATTCTCTTTCTCTCTGTGAATTGTATTTCTTAACTCCATCTATATTCCCAATCCTGTTTCCCCTAGCAGCAATGGAAAGGACTTTATTCTGCTGACCTCAAACTCTTCCCTTTTCTCAGTCTTCAAATATAAAGTTCATAGAGAAAAATCCGTGCAACATGTATGTAGGCAATCATATTGCATTGTGAGCTATCCCAGGATTTGGACTGACAAGACACTCAACAGAATGAGCAAAGGCTTTGCACAGTTGGATGGAGGCCTAGGCTCCACCATGGCACAGCACGGTGCATGGGCCCAACCACCACTGATGTGGGAGGATGAGGGAAGAATTCCAGATCCTAGTGTAGGATCTACAATCATGGACAATTTATAACCTTCCTGACCTTTTAGTTTAATTATCTGATCAAGGATGTATTGAATTGGTCAGTCTCTAAGAATTCTTCAAACTTAGGGCTAGAGTGATAGGACAGCAGGTAGGGGTGTTTGCCTTGCTCATGGTCAACCTGGGTTCAATATCTGGTGCTCCATATGGTCTCCCAAGCCTGCCAGGAGTGATCTCTGAGTGGAACTCAGTGCCAGGAATAAGATCTGAGCACTACTGGGTCTGACCTTCAAGATCATGGTGAAACCTAAGAAGGGAAATCACAGAATATTAAATAATTCATTTAAAAAAGTATAACTTTTTTTGTTGTGAAGGAGATATAAAGAGGAAAGAAATGACATACAGAACCCGCCAAGTGGTTGAGGTGCGGGAGGGGGAGGGAGGTGGGAACATTGGTGATGGGAGATGGGTTTGGGCGGAGGGTGCGTGTTGGAACACTGTAGAACCAAAGCTCTACATGAGCATCTTTCAATTAAAAAAAAAGGTGGAATCTACCACAAACATGTGGGAATCAGTGGTTAGATAAGACAGAGAAGGGAACAGTGTGCTAATATTTGTCAAAAATGATAATACCAGCCTAGAACTGAGCATTGAATATAGGAAAAAAGATATACATGATGATCTCTGAATGTATGTATTGCAATCCACAATGTGTAAGAGAAGAGAAAAAGAGAGAGAGAGAGAAGAGATAAAGAACTTGCCATAGAGGCGGGCTAGGGAGGGGGGGGGAAGTGGGGACATTGCTGGTGGGAAAGGGGGCACTGGTGGAGGGATGGGTGCTGGAACACTGTATGACGGAAACCCAAACATGAACATCTTTGTAATTGTATATCACATGGCGGTGTAATAAAATATTTAAAAAAAAAAGTATAACTTTTTGTTTATTTGTTTTTAGACACACCTGGATGTGCTCAGGTCTCACTCCTGGCTCTGTGCTCCAGGGATCAGTCCTTGCGGGGGTACCATATAAAGTTCTGGGGTTCAAACCTGGGTTGGCCATGTGCAAGGCAAGCACCCTACCCCCTACCCACTATACTATGGCTCTAGCCCCCAAAAGATGTAACTCTTCATAGGGTAAAATATGTACTGTGCAGGTGTGGTGGTGATTGGGATATAGAGTGAGTGTAGGAGAGAAATCTTGATCCCCTTAATCCTCTTGCAAAGCTATAAAAATTGCTGTGATAGTTTGAAGGAGGGAATTCACTCTGGCGGTTTTATATCCTTTGCATAGTAGCTTAATATATCATTTTCCCACTGTGGAAAGGCTGATTCACCTTCTAGAGTCTCTAAATGATAGCCCTATATTAAATATTTTCTCATTTCTTTCTGAGAAATTCCCATCATATGTGATTTTTTTTTTTTTGGGTCGATATGCCAAAACCAGTAACACGTGATGTGAATTTTTTTTTTTGGGTAATACCCGGCAATGCTCAGGTGTTTCTCCTGGCTCTGCACTCAGGAATTACTCCCTGGCAGTGCTCTGGGGACCATGTGTGATGCCGGGGGATCAAATCGGGCCAGCATGGGCCGGCCGCGTCAAGGCAAATGCCCTACCCGCTGGGTCATCACTCCGGCCCATATGTGAATTTTTTTAAAAGACATTTTCTATCTAGAAATTTTTAAAAGACCTTTTTTTTTTTTTTTGGGTCACACCTGGCAATGCTCGGGGGTTTCTCCTGGCTCTGCACTCAGGAATCACTCCTGGCGGTGCTCGGGGAACCATATGGGATGCCGGGGATCAAACCCGGGCCGGCATTGACCGGCAGCGTGCAAGGCAAACGCCCTACCCCTGAGCTATTGCTCCAGCCCTAAAAAGACCATTTTATTCTAAATAAAGTTCTTCTAAAATATTTTTTGGTAATTTGCTCATAGCAATCTCTATACAATAAAGGTCCATGAACCCAGGAATGTATAAGGTTAGGTGGCTGTGAGTGTGTACACAGGAGAGATTTAAATGATTAGCATCACAGACTTAAAGAGATAAATAAATGTTTGTGTGGCCATGCCACTCATCATGTGTGTGTGTGGGGGGGACACATAATCACTTTATTTTAATTTTTCTGGACATCTTATATTATTTTAGAAAGGGAGGGCATCCTTGAAGAGCTAGCTAGAGAAGAAAAAAGGACAGAAAGACCAACATTTATTAACTACCTTCTATAGGGCCTGGGGAGACAGCCCAAAGAGCCGGGCACATACTTTGCATGCATGAGCCTGAACTTCACCCCAGAGCCATAAGGTCCTTCTAGTATCTCTGGGAGTAAGAACAATGCCAGTGTAGCCCTTGAGCATGGCCAGCTGTGGCTCCCAAACCAAAAATGCATAGGTACTCATAAACCATTATTTGCCTAAATATAAGAAAAACTTCCTTTAACGAATCTCAGAAAACAGAAAGTATCCTTGTATTTGAATACTCATAAAGTTTCATACTATACAATACTTCCTTAGTTATTTAATTGAAATGTAGGTTCCTTCTGGGAAGATGCATTAGTTGCCAAAAACAGCAAATAGACAAGCAACCCCCTCAACCCAACAACAACAAAACAAATCAATGCTAGTTTGGCTGACTTAGGACATTGTAAAGACTTATTTGGGTGAGGGGTACACGAACATTGCTTGGAGTGTCATGCTAGAGGTTGCTCATAACAATTGCATGCTTCAGAATTTTGAGCCATATCCCAAGCCCTGTTTTTCTTTGTCTTTTTTCCTACTAAACAACAGAAAACTTCCATTTTCATATTTTCAAACATAACAATTGGGTTATTTGGATCAATTTTCCTGCTGAAACAACTAAAATTCTGAATAAAATGTTCAAACCATTGTAAAAGCATCAAAGAGTTGCCAAGATAGGAAGTGCCAAGCCAAAGATCTAAGGGGGATGAAAACTCACACCATAAGTGAAACAAAAGGTCCCTTGGACCAGGCGGTATTGCTAATCAAGGAAAACTTGAAATCTGCCTTTGATGTCTGGCCTCAGAAGAAAATTGGATGAGGAAATGCAATGATTTTAAGGGAGGATGCCTAGGGGCCAGAGCGATAGTCCAGCCGGTAGGGCGTTTGCCTTGCACGCAGCCGACCTGGGTTGGATTCCCGGCATCCCATATGGTCCCCGAGCACTGCCAGGGGTAATTTCTGAGTGCAGAGCCAGGAGTAACCCCTGAGTATCTCCGGGTGTGACCCAAAAAAGCAAAAAAATAAAAATAAAATAAAATAAAATAAAATAAAATAAAAGAAGAATGACTAGATCACCCTTTGCCCCATAGCAGAAAGAACAAAAGAGAAAATGAGAATCAACAGCCGCAGGGGGTCAAGGGGATTCGGATACATCAGTGGTGTTGAGGAATGACAGAGCTAAATATCCAAACCACAGTCAACAACACTGGAAATCACCAGACTCAAACTTTAGTAATCAAACTTAAAAAGGTACCTGTCAGGAGGACAAGCTGGGGCGGGGGAGGGGATAGGAGAGGGACCCTGGGAGTACTGGTGGAGGGACAGTGACCCTGGTAGTGGAATCAGTGGTGGAATATTGTATGTCAAAAATCCAACTATAGGGCCGGAGCAATAGTTCAGTGGGTATGACATTTGCCTTGCACGCAGCCAACTGTGCATCCTGTGGTCCTCCAAGCACCTCAGGAGTAATTCCTGAGTGCAGCGCCAGAAGTAATCCCTGATCATCGCAGTGTGTAGTCCAAAAAAGCCAATAAATAAATAAATAAGTGACCGATTAAAAAAAAAACTATGGATAAGTTTGTAACTCGTGGTGCTTTAATAAAATAAATTTTGAGGAGGGGCCAGAGCCATAGCACAGTGGGTAGGGCATTTGCCTTGTGCGTGCCGACCCGGATCGATCTCCAGCATCCCCATATGGTCCCCTGAGCACCGCCAGGAGTAATTCCTGAGCAAAGAGTCAGGAGTAACCCCTGAGCATTGCCGGGTGTGACCAAAAAGCAAAAAATAAATGAATAAATAAAATTTGGGGAAACAAAGAAATCAAAATTTAGGCTCAGTGTGCAGAGTCAAATCAGAGATCTTCTTCCCCATTAAAGAAACAAAAGGTTTCACACTTTAGTTAAGATTACCACCTCCCTGGGGAACTGTAAGAAAAAAAATGTATTGGTGTATGAAGCAGAGGGAATACTACCAAGTCAGTCTGACTTGCAATAAAAATTTACATTACCAAAATAATCAAGGAAATCCTCAAATATTACAAATAAGAATTTTCCCTAGGCACAAGACAAAAAAATTGCAAGCTTTCTCTAATAAAGACATCTCTTTTCAAAGCCCCCAAAATCCTCAAAAGTAATTCTTTTAACAGATGATAGGAAAGAATGTAGAGAGAGCCATAATGAAGGAGAATCATTGAAAACAAGAGAAGAAATAGATACACAATGACTTTTGGGCATCAAAAGTTATGGCACATGTAAAACAAATATGAAAATAGCTGCAATGATGAAAATATATAAAATGTAATCTCATGGATCTGGATCAGAGATAAGTAGTATAATTCTAGCTATAGATTGGACCTGATTGAAGATAACATTAATAAATTAGAATATATCACTTATATCACTTCTCTTCCCGTTGTTCATTGATTTGCTTGAGCTGGCACCAGTAACATCTCCATACATCCTGTCACAAGTAAGTGTAGCTCAAGGGCATCTGCTCGATCCAGGAACACTAAGACCCTCAAACCTTTCGTTCAGGTCATGGGAATGAGGTCTATAATTGTTACTATTTTTTTGCATATCAAATACAACATGGGTAGCTTGCCAGGCTCTGCCATGTAGGGTGGTATACTCTCAGTAGTAAGCTCTCATCTTGAGCATTTACTGATGAACCTCAATGGGGAGAGATCAGCTTTTCTTTTTGGGTGGAGCTCTGAGGAGCTGTGGAGTCCAGATGTTGAGAATGACTGACCTCGTGATGTGGGGGTTCCTCTGGCTTCTTGCTAGACTCACTGGGATGATGGGCCATAGCTATAATCTGCCTAGAACTGTATACAGTGTATAAATGTGAAAGATCCTGGGAAGGACCTGGTCCTAACTTCCAGTATTATCTAAGACTGTCGTGCAGCTGCAGAGCAGCCACTCGCCGGTGCAGCTGTGGGTCTGGAGTGTCTCTCTTCCGGAGTTGCTGGGTAGAAATATAGAATACAGCAAAGGAGACCACAGTGTGGAAAATATAAAGACAATTGAGGTCAAGGATAGAGCAATATCTTCCACACATTACAGTTCCCTCAGAAGAGAGAAGAGGGCAGAGGCAATATTTGGGCAGATAATGATAGAATTTTTATAAAAGCGTATCAAAGTCACTAAGAAGGGGCTGGAGGGATAGCTTAACTGTAGGGCATTTGCCTTGTGTGTGGTTGACCCGGGTTCGATCCTAGTCATCCCATATGGTCCCCCAAGCACTGCCAGGAGTAATTACTGAGTGCAGAGCCAGAAGTAACCCAGTATTGCTAGTGGTGACCTGCCAAAAAAATGTCACCCTAAGAAGATAAATGAATTCCAAGCAAGATAAATAAAAGATAACACAGGAACTGTGTGGATGAACCATTAAAAATGAGAAAAAAAAGAAAATTAAGAACTAGATGAGAGCCGGAGAGATAGTATACTGGGTAGGGCCCTTTGCCTTATGCGTGATCACCACGGTTCAATCCTTGGCAACCGCTACCCCTTGCCACTAACATGAGAAAATATTCACAAACACATCTCTCTGACAAATAATTTGTATTTTTCTTTATACTACATAGAAGACAAAAAGCAAATTTAAAGGATGGGAGCCAGAGAGATAGTACAGTTGATAAGGCATTTGTCTTGCAACCTAGCTGAGCCCAGGGCTACATATGGTCTAGCAAGCACCACCAGGAATTCCTGAGGACTGAACCAGGAATAAGCCCTGATCACAGGTGTGACCCAAAAACAAACAAAAAAAAGGCCAAAAGATCTGAAAAGACACTTCACAAAGGGTTTATAAATGGTCAATAAACACATGAAAAGTTGTTCAACATGTTTAGTCATTAGGAAAATGCAAATTAGAGCACAGTAAGATATCCCTACACACCCACTACAATTTCTTAGGATAAAAAATATTGTACTATTGCATTTATCTGTGGGATATAAAAAATAATATGATACCAATATCCAAGGCCAGGCAAAATATGAATCAGGAGGTTTTGTCAGTGGGTGGAATATACTGACGGGTGTGGGAGTCAGAGGTTAGGTAAAACAGAGAAAAGAATAGTGTACTAATAATCGTTGGAAATGATAATATCAGCCTAGAACTGAGCATTGAATGTAGGCAAGGGATACACATGATAATCTCTCAATGTATGTATTGTAAGCCACAATGTGTAAGAGAAGGAAGAGAAAGAGATAGAGAGAGAGCATGTGAGAGAAAGAGAGAGAAGCAAAGTGCCTGCCATAGAGCGCAGGCCCAGGAGAGAATCAGGGGACATTGGTGGTGAGAAATGGGCACTGGTGGAGGGATGAGTGCTGGAACACTGTATGACTGAAACCCAAACATGAACATCTTTGTAATTGTATATTCACAGTGATATAATAAAAATAATTAAATATATGTGTTTTTTTTTGTGTGTGTGTGAAATAATTAAAAGTCTCCTACACCACTGGTGGGAATGGGAAATGGAAGAACAACTTTGGAAAAAACAATTTAGTGTTTTTTAATTAAGTTAAATAGTACATATATCCTAAAGTCCATAAACTTTATTCTTAGGTATTTACCCAAGATAAATATACATGTATGTTTCATATTGCCCCAAATGTCCTTCAGCTTGTGAACAGAATTATGTACACACACAGTAGTATTCCTCTCTTTTGAGAAAGCAATGGACTGTGAACACTTACAATTTCAGAATATCAGGGAGCATGAATTCCTATCTGAGCTCCCTCAAATGGTTTACATGTTATTTTATTAGAATTGCTATCTTTTAATTTATTCAAGGAATCTTTTGTGCAGTCTCCAGTCTATTTGCTACTCAGAGTATGTGCAGCAAACCAGGCACTGCCCGGTTCTTGTAAGAAGGCAGAATGCTGGTCCTGGGTCTTTCATGTTCAAAATGTGCCTCCGTTGACTTTTGTTTCTGCATTTGGAAAACATTGTGTTCATTTACAGTCATGTCTTCCTTCCTTCTTTCCCTCCCTCCTTCTTTCCTTCTTTCCTTCCTTCCTTTTTTCCTTCCTTCCTTCCTTCCCTCCTTTCCTTCCTTCTTTCCTTCCTTCCTTCCTTCCTTCCTTCCCTGCTTCCCTCCTTCCTCCCCCTCTCTCTTTATCTCTTTCTTTCTCTTCATTTTAAGTCATACTCAGCAGTGTTCAGAGCTTACTCCTGCCTCTGCATTCAGGAATCACTCCTGGCATGCTCAAGGAAGCATATGGAGTGCTGGGCATCAAATGCCAGTCAGCTGCATACAACTTACCCGCTGTGTTATCACTCCAGCACCAATATCTATCTTGACTTAAAATATTTTTATCATATCCTACTTTGAGCTATTGTCTTTGCACACACGGTCACTGTTGTATATCTGTCTCTTACCTCTTTCGGGGTCATCCCTGACTTTATTATATCTTAGGGTATAAGGTCTCAGAGTAAGTTCTTATTCTATGTGTGGGTTGCACCACTGTTTATACAAAATTGCACCTGGACACAGGTCTTCAAGTTATTTACTTGCAGTCATCCCTATGGTCACAGTGACAAACAAAAATTAGGGTCCCGTGTTCAAATAACAAAGACATAAAATAAATCAGTCGGTTTCTACTTTTTGTGGAGGTCTCCCAATCTAGGCTTAGGTTTGTGAAAATATTACACTCTCTCTCTCACTCTCTCTCTCTCACACACAACAGCAGCAGCAACAGACTCTTAAGAACACTAAATAATGTTTTAAAAGTGGCAAAACAGCACAGTGAAACAATTTGTGACTGATGAGCAGCACAGAGCAATAGAGTTGTCATTACTGAGTTGAATTAACAAGGGAAGTCTTCTTGCATAAATAGGGAGTTTTGCATGGAGTTTAAACAACCCAAAATTTAAGTATCATTGTTCTGCAATTTATTAGCTATATAAACTTGGGCAAAATGCCTAACCATTCCAAGTACCAGTTAACCCTTTTGTAAATATAAGAATAATACCTGCCTTAAAGGTTTTCTTTATGTTAACTAAGATGATGCATGCAGAACCCTTAGCTAAGTGTGACAAATATACAATAAATCTTAGTTATTATTTTCTAAGGAAGGAAATGAGCCACTAGAGAAGCAGAGAATATTTATGATATGAAGCCCTTAGAGTTTGCATGAACATATCATACATAAAAGGGAAAATACAAAGAATTTGAGCTAAAGAGAGATTCCTCTTAAAGCTTGCCTTGGGGTGAATGGGGGAGGGGCTACGATGGGACATGGGGACAGTGGAGAGGGGAGTGGACATTGTGGTGGAGGGTGTGGTGCCAGATTGATTAGTGCAAAAACCCTACCAGTCATTAACAGTATTGCAAACCACGGTGCTGAAGACAAAGTAAGAGATTCCACTTAGAAAGTCTTCAGAAATGAAAGGGTGAGAGGACAAGCAGGACAATAGGTGAGGAAATAGCAAGCTTTGTTTTGACATGAACAATGACTTATAGAATGGAGACCTTGTGAAAATAGCTATAATTGTTGACTTCTTACTAATGGCTGGATAAGTTAAGGAAGGAAAAGGACAGGAGATATGAAAACTGGTTAGGAGCCTGTTGAGATGATCTAGAAATAGCCAATTTGGTCCAATACCAAGTTTAAGTCTATAAAAATGGGAAAGAAATATGCCCATTTCAGTAGAGCGGGCCACACCAGGCCAAATCCGTGTCTCACCTTGCCTATTTCTGGGAGCCAGAGAGCTGGGTTACAGCTGAACAAGGTCCCTCATGCAAGCAACAGGCAAGCACAGACTGGCTTCACTCACACTTCTGCTGTGTGTCCTTCACCCCCCCACCCCCCACCCTGGAGCTTCCCTATTGCCAATGATGCTTACTTAAGAAGCTTGTGCATGGCACATAAGCAGACAGGACCTATAAGTGCAGGGTAGTTAACACTTCAAAGGACAAAACTTGAATGATGAGAGCTTGCAGTTCAATCTTTTCCCTTCCTTCTCCTAGACAGACTGTTGGGTGATACAGTGGCTTCACCTGGGTCTTTTGAAGACATCCATCCATACAAAGAAACCAACTTCCCAAGAAAGAGAACTTCTTGAATGTTACACATTCCTTTTTGTTTGTTCTTTCAATTTTCCTGCTTTACTTTCCTTATCTTTCATCCTTGCTTCCCTGGGATTATGCTCTTTAGTAAGTATTATCATGCTGAACTGCTTCAGGCTTATAACTAGAGCCGAGATAGCTGAAGAAGAATAGAATTTGAGAGATATTTAGGTGAAGGAATGAAAAGAATTTGGTAGTGGCAGTAGCAATATATACCACAGATTATGCAAGACTTTTAAAACTAGCTCTAAGTTGGTGGATCTGGGGAGCAGGAAATGGAGGTGGGGTAAAGGTTTTCATCATAATAATGAATAAGAAAAAAGTCAGCCCTAGTCTTTCTTAAGGTATGGAGACCAGTTATCTGTATCACAAATAGTTGTTTCCAAAATTTCTAATCTCCTAGGTGAAAGTCCTTGCCCTAAATCTCCTATTACTCTTTGAGGTGTGTGTATTTGTAGTAGGGTTGAGACAAGCTGGGTTTGGCTCTCAATCCATTTAT
The DNA here is from genome assembly GCA_021461705.1 of Cryptotis parvus. NCBI lineage: Eukaryota > Metazoa > Chordata > Mammalia > Eulipotyphla > Soricidae > Cryptotis > Cryptotis parvus. The sequence continues at coordinate 23,637 of JAJIBD010035965.1, forward strand.
AGCATAAAGTTTAATAAAAAGAAAGTGGTTGGAATGACATACTTATGAAATCATCTTCCAACTCTGCAATTTAATATATGGTTTAACAACTTGAAACCTCACACACACATATACAAATATATATAAAAATTTTAATATACACACACATGAGTACCATTTTAAAGAAGAATGAAAACAAAGCACACTAGAGCCATTTGTCAAAATTGTGCTATACTAGGTCCAGAAACATCCTCCCCACTGAAAAAACAAGGGTTCTCCTGTATTTTATTGGATATCTGCTCCATTTTTTTCGTTGAGTGCTTACTAAATGTGGGGAAATGGTAATGGCAGATTAAAACTCACCATTGAATATACACAAAGAGACTTAAGTGATAAACTCCTAAATATCTGCAGGTCTAGCCACAATGTGTAAAATAAGAGGGAGAGAGATGCAGAGACAGAGAGAGAGAGAGAGAGACAGAGAGAGAAAGAGAGGAAACTGGTGTACCTGCTATTGAGGCAGCCTAGGGGTGGGCGGGAGGGGGTGGAAATGGGGCACTGGTGGAGGGATGGGAGCTGGAATACTGTATTACCAAGAACCAATTATGAACACCTTTGTAATTGTATGTCTCAGGTGGTATAATAAAAAAAAAACAAGGGTTGGAAATGTGAGGGGCGTTCTGATATGTTTTCTACTATGTATGAAAATAGGTATTAGCCCCCCACTAAAACCTATGGGGTTCTTGGCAGGATAATACACTAAAGAGTTGGGCATCAGACTTACCTTCTGAGGACATGAACTACACTAGGAGATTTAAGCAACATGAGACTAAAACAAACCAGAATGTGTACATAGAATGTGTAAATTCAGGGGTTAGAGCAATAGTACAGTGGGTACGGTGTTTGTCTTGCATGCAGCCAACCCAGAATCAATCCCTGGCACCCCATAGGGTCCCCCAAGCACCACCAGGAGTAATTCCTGAGCCAGGAGTAAACCCTGAGCTTTGCAGTGTATGACCGAAAAGATTAGAAAAAAAAAGAACAAGCAAGTTCAGAACAGACTGAAGCAACTACTGCTGTCTACCCACAAGTTCCCAGATTTGTGCTCAAATGATCAACAACATACCACAGCCTGAGAGATAGTACAGCAGGTGGGTGCTTGCTTTGCAAGTGGCCAACCTGGGTTCAATTTCAAGCACCCCACATGGTCCCCTGAGTCTACCAAGGGTGATCCTTGAGTGCAGAGCCAGGAGAAAACCCTGAACACTGCCATGTGTGAAGCCCTATCCAAAAACCCAACAGATCTTCTGCAAACCTGCTGTCTTTTGTTGAGCCTGCTTCATCCCGGGACATGCAGACACCCAGTGTCAGAAGCCTGATTGTCATTTTTCACTCCTTTCTCATCATCATTATTGTAGTTGCTCAGTCCTCCTGGATGTAGCTCTTAATAGTTCTCAAATTTGCCAAATTTTGTAGGTAAGACATACTGAAGTGACAGGAATCTAGGAGAATAATATTTTTTGGCTGGGACTTTCTCATAGGAACCAGAAACCCTGCTAGACAAATTCTAAAAGAGCTGTAACACTTGAGAATAATTTTTCAACTAAGAGACCCCCCATGGTTAGAAGTCCTTCCAAATTCACATTTCTTCCCTGGGTAATTGAAATTCTCATTCATACCTTATAAATAGAACCAGGGACTTTACCGTGTCTTTCCAGCAATAGGAAGTTGACTTGAATACTGCTATGTTCAGGAAACCAAAAAATGACCCTCCCCTAAAAATGTGGTTGAGGTATCCAAGAGATTTTATCCTTTATCAGTGTAACCACCTTTTATCACATATTGCTAAGTTCTCCCAGACTTGGTTCTACACGTGTGATCATGAAGTGCCAGTACTTTGGGAAGCAGAAAATTGGACAGACGCACTTGATTGTTCAAATAAAGTAGATGGGCCCCTAAATTATCTGGATAATTGCCTCCTTGTGGTATGGAACAACCTGACCCCCATCCTCCTGGAGCCACAGGAAATCTGAGAGTCATAATTGTCTGTGAGAAACTGAGGGGTGTTTGAGGGGTGTACACAGCATAGGAAATGAAAACAAACTCTTCAAAGTAGAAGATGAGTGACGTGTTCATTGAGGTGAGAAAAAAGAGAAAATCAATTCAGGGCCTGGAGCAACAGCACAGTTGATAGGTTACTTACCTTACACAAGGATGGACTGGTTTCAACACCCAGAACCAGATAGGGGCCCCTGAGACTTTCAGAAGTCATCTTTGAGCACAAAACCAGGAATAATCCCTGAGCACCACTAAGGTGTGGCCACAAAAACTAAAATTAAAACAATACAACAATCCAAATCTATAGTGATACTGAGGAGCAATTTGTGGCTGTCCTTTGACTGTTTTCTTACTTGGTTTGGTTCATTCTTAAGTAAGTTTAATTAACATACACTGTTTCCATCTTCCGGAAGCAGCTTCTATCTGATATTGGTTTCTTTTGTTTTGGTTTTGTGGTTGTTTGGAGGCCACACCCAGAAGAGGCTCAGGGCTAACTCCCAGCTTTGTGCTCAAGGATCACTCCTAGAGAGCTTGGGGGACAAAATGGGTGCCAGGAATCAAACCCACGTCAGCTGCATGTAGGGCAAACGTCCAACCTGCTATACTATCTCTCGGGCTCCATGTTTCTTTTTTTTTTTACAATGATACAGTGATTTTTATTTTGCTTTTTTTTTAAATTTTTTTTAATTTTTATAATTACAAAGATATACAATTGAAAGAGTTCATATTTGGGTTTTGGTCATACAGTGTTCCAGCACCCATCCCGCCACCAGTGCCCATCTCCCACCACCAACGTCCCGGTTCCCTCCCCCTTCCCCAGCCCTCCTCCATGGCAGGTTCTTTATTTCTTTTTTTTTTTTTTTTTTAATATTTTATTACACCGCCATGTGATATACAGTTACAAAGATGTTCATGTTTGGGTTTCTGTCATACAGTGTTCCAGCACCCATCCCTCCACCAGTACCCATTTCCCAAAACCAATGTCCCCACTTCCCTCCCCCCTCCCCTAGCCTGCCTCTATGGCAAGTTCTTTATCTCTTCTCTCTCTCTCTTTCTCTCTTCTCTTACACATTGTGGATTGCAATACATACATTTAGAGATCATCATGTATATCTTTTTTCCTATATTCAATGCTCAGTTCTAGGCTGGTATTATCACTTTTGACAAATATTAGCACACTGTTCCCTTCTCTGTCTTACCTAACCACTAATTCCCACATGTTTGGTAGATTCCACCTTTTTTTTTTAATTGAAAAATGCTCATGTAGAGTTTTGGTTCTACAGTGTTCCAACACGCACCCTCCACCCAAACCCATCTCCCATCACCAATGTCCCCACCTCCCTCCCCACTCCCGCACCTCGACCACTTGGCGGGTTCTGTATGTCATTTCTTTCCTCTTTATATCTCCCTCCCAACAAACTTTCCTGCTCTTCGTGGAATGCAGTGCATTAAAAGACATTACTGTTTCACTATTTTAGTGGACCACGCGGCCGCTTGCGCCCGCGACCCTGGGCTCAAACTGGCTTTGTCTGTTGATCTGGTCATGAGGCAGTTTTGCAGCGTCTGGACAGCAAAAATGGTGGCTAGTGTGATGGGCGAGTCTCATCCGGCTGCTTCCAGGACCCCCCAGAGGCGACGGGCCCCACTCCCCAAAACCCATCTGCCCCTCCTCGGGGTTCCATGGTCAGCTAGGCCCGGCGCGAGCCGGCACCAGCCTCCCCAGCCGTCCGTGAGGCCCATGTGCTGGCCCGTGGGCAGCTCCGGCAGGGCCACCAGGCTCGACAAGATGGAGGGGGAAGGGATGACCACGCCTCCATCTGACGACTTCCCAGTGATTCCCGCCTCTTGGAGGCCGCCTACCTGGGCTCGAACTGGCTTTGCTCTGTTGATCTGGTCATGAGGCAGTTTTGCAGCGTCCGGACAGCAAAAATGGTGGCTACTGTGATGGGTGAGTCTCATCCGGCTGCTTCCGGGACCCCCCAGAGGCGACGGGCCCTCCCCAAAACCCATCTGCCCTCCTCGGGGTTCCATGGTCCAGCTAGGCCCGGCGCGAGCCGAGCGCCAGCGTCCCCAGCCGTCCGTGAGGCCCTGTGCTGGCCCGTGGGCAGCTCCCGCCCTTGATTAATTTATGCTCACATCGTATCAGGAAACTCCATCTGTGCTGTATTTATTTTTTTTGGGGGGTCACACCCAGCAATGCTCAGGGGTTATTCCTGGCTCTGCACTCAGGAGTTACTCCTGGTGGTGCTGGGGGTGGGCGCATATGGGATGCGGGGACAGAACCCAGGTTGGCTGCATGCAACTAGACTAGACTATCACTCTGGTCCCACTGTATTTATTTATTTTCATTTAGTTATATGTTGCTTTGAAAGTATCTTTTATATACATATGATATCAAAATCCAAGGTCAGGCAAAACATGGATCAGGAGGTCTTGTCAATAGGTGGAATCTACCACAAATGTGTGGGAGTCAGAGGTTAGGTAAGACAGAAGGGAACAATCATCAAAAATGGTAATACCAGCCTAGAACTGAACATTGAATATAGGCAAAAGATACACATGATAACCTCTAAATGTATGTACTGCAATCCACAATAGGTAAGAGAGGGAAGAGAGAAGGAGAGAGAGAGAAAGATAAAGAGAGAAAAGAGATAAAGAACCTGCCATAGAGGCAGGCTAGGGGGAGGGAGCAGGGAATTGAGGTCATTGGTGGTGGGAAATGGACACTGGTGGAGGGATGGGTGCTGGAACAATGTATGACCAAAACCCAGACATGAACATCTTTGTAATTCTATACCTCATGGTGGTATAATAAAATATAAAAATAAAAAAAGAAAGTGTCATATATGTGCCAAGTCCCCTTGAGGGGATTCATGTTCTTTGAAACAGTTTTTAGTAGCCATTTCCTCTTCTCCTTTCATTTGCATTTTACAGCTCTGTTCATTTGATACTGTCTCATAAAACTCTCCAACTTCATAATACCTTTATCCACATGTTGCCCTCTTGCTGCTATTGACTACGAATATGAATGCAATGCCACGTGTGCCTTCAGGATACCCACTTTACAGGTGATCCGCTTTAAGCCAACATATGCCGAAACTTCGTCTCTGAAAGCTTCTGTTCCTTGAGCATCTCAGTGTCACCGCCCATACTGCCCAACAAGCTAAAGAGCCCCTTTCCCATTTGCTCTCAGACTTGGAAAAGCCTTGCCCTTTCTGCAGGCCACCAAATACTCAAGCGTTGAAACTTAGCTCCTCACCCAGGCAATTATATTCCATCCTGACTGATCCCCTTATAGGTGTTGCAAATGGAGGCGCACACCCTTTTTATAGTGGTGGTCTGTATCCCTCAATTTGTCTTGGCCAAAAAGAAGGCTTCAAATGATGCACACACAAAAAACACCTTTTGGCCTTAAATGTTATCCCCAAATACTGAATTCTCCACGCAGCTTGTACTCATAAAATGTTGAAGAATAAATACTTAATCAATAAGTTCTTAGAATGTCTAGAATGTTGACATTTCTCTCTTCTGTGTCCCCATTCCTCCAAGGAGCCTACCTAGATTTCTACCTTTATTCTCAGTGTCATGATCTTCATCTGTTCTTGATGGTATTCCAACTTCCCTCTTTATTGATAGGATTCGCATAGGACCAAGGGTAATTTAAAAAGCTAATTTATCAAAATGGGACCAAGGGTGGTTTAAACAAGTCATGTATACATTTATAAGAGAGGAATTTCATCAATGACATCATTTACCACATTTCTATTGTTTGCTAAGAACTTTTATTCAAGGTCTTGAGGATATGTAGATTAACAAAATAATCAGAATCCCTGCTTTGGCAAGAGCGCTGGTACAGTGGAAGGATGCTTGCCTTGCACACAGCTGACTGAGGTTCAATCCCCAGCACCACATACGGTCCCTGGTATCCACCAGAAGTGAACCCTGAGTGCAGAGCCAGGAGTAAACCCTGAGCACCATGATCTGTGGCTTCAAAACAAAAACAAAACAAATCCCTGCCTCATGATACTTATGTTTTAGTGGCTTAGTGTAAAGACATGCCTGACAGAGCAAGAGACAGTACAGTGAGTAAGGGGTTTGCTCCTGAGTGCAGTTGACCCAGATTCATCGCTGGAATTGTATGCAGTCAGAAGTGATCCTTTAGTACAGAGCCAGGATCAAGCTCTGAGCACTGCTGGATGTAGCACAAAAAAAGAGAAAAATATTAAAGGTGAGCTTGTGCCTATGACATCTGATGAAAAGAATCCATAGCTAATATACATATATACATGCTTTGTTTTATTTTTCCATTTTGTCACTGAGTTTTAACTATAGAAGGCTTTCTATCATATTTTCCAGTGACAACAGCCTACGGGCCGGAGAGATACTATGAGGATTAAGGTGCTTGCTTGGAATGCAGCCGACCCTGGTTCTATGCCCGGTACTGCATATGGTACCTCAAGCACAGAGCCAGGAGTGGCCCCCTGCTGTGTGTGCCCTCCATCCATAATATCCAAACATCAACATATAAAATATACACACTTGTTGATAGCATCTATACCATGCAATTATATTGTCCTCTGTACTTCAACAAAGGCCCACTGTGTTTGCTCACTAATCATATATTAAGCAAACAGATTACAGATTACAACACCTCCCCTCCACTAATCATATCCACACGCAGGCTTATTTTCCGTGTGAGCATGAGCTTGCACATGGAACCTACCGGCAGATGGGCTCCAGATTTCCCTCTACTTTCCTCCCTTCTTTCCCCAGCAAGGACATGGAGGTGGAAATACGCTTTATTTTCTCCAGAGCAGAAGCACTTTGAAAATTATGTACAGAAATTAGACCAACTTTTGAAATGAACTAGGCAATTCCTAGAGTAAAATAACGGCCTTCTTTGTGGGGAGAGTTTGGGGTCACAGACCACAGTGCTCAGGGATCACTCCCTGTAGCTCTAGGGGATCACATGCAATGTTGGGGCTCAAACTCAGGTTGGCCACATGCAAGCTAAACCTCTATGTTCTCTCCAGCCCCCAAGATAACTGCTTTCAATCATCAGCATCCCTCCCCCATACTCATGGACAAAACTTTACCCAGCAGCTCATTTGAAACCATTTAAGGCAGTGCAGCCCTCCTAGGGGAAAAGGCAGAGGTCCCTATTGGGAAGCAGTCCAGGAAGAGAAGAGAGACCTCTTCATTCTGGGGTCATTCTGAAACTAGAGAGATAGGACAGAGGGTATGGTGCCTGTCTTACATGGGGCTAACTGGGGTTTGATTTCTGGAGTCCCAAAAGGTCCCCAGAGCACCACCAGGAGTAATTCCCTAATGCAGAGCCAGAAGTAACCCCTGAGTATCACCAGGTGAGTGACATCCCCCAAGGGAAAAAAAAACAAAAGGTGACCGTTCTGCAGAAGTGGCAGCTGTCTCTTGTGCTTCCCCTACCATTCTTCCTGATTTTAGAGTTTGCCGAAATCCCAACTCTTTTTTGGGACCACACATGGTGGTGCTCAGTAATCACTCCTGGAAGGCTTAGGGGGACAATATGGAAGGCCAGGCATCAAACTCAGGTCAGCAACATCAAATTATACACCTATTCTCTCTGCTATCATTCTAACTCCCCAATTCATTAAAGATAAATGTTTAGTCTCCTGTCTCCCAGCAGAGCCCTGACCTCCAGGATGCTGCTGTGCCTCTCAGGTGGAGAGGAAGGAGTCGAGAGACTGGTACATCCAGGCCATTCACAGTAAGCCAGGCCTTTCTCACAGTTATTTCATTTAAAACCTTGAAAGAATGCAAATGGTAGGGGCCAGAGCAATAGCCCAGCGGGTAGGGCGTTTGCCCTTGACGCGACCGCCGGCCCATGCCGGCCCGGGTTCGATCCCCAGCATCCCATATGGTCCCCCGAGCACCGCCAGGGAGTAATTCCTGAGTGCAGAGCCAGGAGAAAAACCCTGAGCATTGCCAGGTGTTACCCCAAAAAAGTGAAAAAAAAAGAATGCATATGGTAGAAAACATGTTTCTCTATTGTGACTGGAAATCATGACAAGGCAGTACTAAGTACTTAGCAGTACTAAGTAGCAGTGCCATTACTATCCCAGTTAGAAAAGTAGGATTTGATCTCAGGCCTGACTGATTCCAAGCTAGGGCTGATCTACCAATGGAGGTATGTGAGGTTTTAAATTTTTTTCCTTCTAGTCAGGTGTGTTCTGAACCAAAGGTCAAGGGCTATGGATGTTACCTGTGTTCAGGAAACAGACACTGACCTTGCTAAAAATAAAAGTGGGGGGCCACTTAGGTAGGCAGCTGCTGAAACTCTTTCTCACAGACATTCTGTTGATACCACATACTTTTGTGTGCTCTCATTTA
>JAJIBD010035966.1:0-30904 GCA_021461705.1 Cryptotis parvus
GGAAACTTATCAAAGTATGAAAGGACGAGCTGTAAATCTACTGGAAAATGTCACACTTAAAAGCCTCCTTGTTTAGGATGTGGATACATTTCTGGACCTGAACAGTCCATAAACTGATACACCGGGAAGGAATTTCACACTCCCCCACACCCCCTACACACCCCTACACACACACACACACACACACACACACACACACACACACACCCTACACACACACACATACACACACACCCTAAACTGAACCAAAGCTCAAATGAGTCCTACCAGAATGTTACACACACACCCCTACAGACACCTAAACTGAACCAAAGCCCAAACGAGTCTACCAGAATTTTACACACACACAAATACACACCCCCTGCACACCCCTCTACATACACACCCCTACACACACTCCTAAACTGAACCAAAGCCCAAATGAGTCTACCAGAATTTTACACACACCCCTAAACTGAACCAAAGCCCAAATGAGTTTACTAGAATTTTCACACACACACACACACACACACACACACACACACACACACACACACACACACACACACAGCCCAAGCCCAAGTGAATTCTACCAGATTTCAAGGCCACTCTCAGGTCCTGATTTATTATTATTATTATTATTTTTGCTTTTTTGGGTCACACCTGGTGATTGTTCAGGGCTTACTCCTGGCTCTGTACTCAGGGATTACTCCTGATGGTGTTCAGGGGATCATATGGGAGGACGGGGATTGAACTCAGGTCTGCTGTGTGCAAGCAAACGCCATCCCGCTGTGCTACTGTTTTCTGGCAGCCCTGTACCGAGCTGTGGCTTCCTCAGGTCCTGACTTTTTCCATAGGAAGGAGTCACCTAGGCCTTCTGTTCAGCACAGCGTGGCCCCGTCACCCCTGACCAGACGGGCTGGTCTCCAGGCTGGGCGCTAGCGGTGGAAGGCGAGGTGGTTGGGAGCTGCCCACCCCTCGCTCACTGTGGGGCCCCGACCCAGTCCCAGGCCTTGTGCTGTGCCTCCATTTGCCCCAGCAGAGCCCAGCCCTCACTGACCTGTACAGGTCCTCTGCTGCACCAGCATCTGCTTGAGCTCGCTGAACTCGCTCGAGGCGCCGGGGGACTCCTCCAGGGCATGGTCGGGCTCCTGCAGGTCGAGGTCCGGCCGCTCCCCACAGGCGTCCCCTGGCTCAGAGTCGGGGAAGCCATGCTCCTCCACCTGCCCCATCAGGGGCTCGGGTGCCTCCAGACTCGGAGCCCTGCGTCGTTGGTCTGCACCTCGATCTTGATGACGATGCCGTCGTGCGCTGTGCAGGGTGGGGGACAAGAGAACCAGGACATGGTCACTCCGCCTCACTGGACCCCAGCTGTGGCCCTGAAGGGCTTCTAATTGGATTTATGGCTTTATTTCTTTGTTGCTTTCTGGGTCCCACCCGGCATGCTCAGGGGTTACTCCAGGCTCCACACTCAGGAATGACTCCTCGCGATGCTCGGGGCACCATGTGGGATGCCGGGGATTGAACCCGGGTTGGCCACATGCAAGGCAGATGCCCTATGCGCTGTGCTAGGGCTCTAGCTCCTGGATTGCTGGCTTTATTTCAAGAGCTGAAGGAAGGGACTGGAGGGAATCTGAGTTCACAGAGAGGGGAGGAGGCAGCGGGCAGGAGCCCCTCTTCCTCTCTCTCCCCATCACCAAGGTGAATCATAGAAAGGATTCTCTCATCACACCCGCCACGGCCTGACAAGACCAAAGAACTGCGTGTGGGCTGAGAGCAGGAGCTCTGGGGCGAGACCAGGCCTACAGCCTGCCCTGCCGCTGCTCAGCTGGTCCAAGGCCTGCACCGGGGCAGAGCGAGAGCGCAGTGGGCAGGGCAGCTGATCCCTGGCATCGCATATGTCCCCCTGAGCCTGCCAGGGAGTGATCCCTGAGCACTGCTGGGCGTGGCCCAAAAAACCAAAGGGGAAAAGTAAGATAATGCTGGCCTGTGCGGGCGTCCCGCACACAGGATTGCTCGCCGCCCTCTGGCCCTGAGCAGTCATGGTGGACAGTCCCAGGAAGCCCCTGTCCCTCGCCGGGGACAGTGCTCTTAGTGTCACCGGCTAGGACATGCTCTGTGCCTTGGTGCTCGGGAGCACCAGCTGCTGATGGACGTATGGTCGTCTCCCACCACCGCCCCCAGCCCCCAGCCTGCAGAGATCCCTCCTGACCTGCCCCCTCGGGCCTGGCTTGTTTTGCCCAGGTGCCCGATTTCAGCCAGGGTCTGGAACCCGTTCCCTCCTTTCTTTCTTTGTTTTTGCTTTTTGGGTCACACCTGGCTCCTGGCTCTGCACTCAGAAATTACCCCTGGCGGTGCTCAGGGGACCATATGGGATACCGGGATTGAACCCAGGTCGGGTGCATGAAAGGCAAATGCCCTACCCGCTGGACTATTGCTCCGCCCCCAGTCCCCTCCTTGCCACTCCCTTACCCTGCTGATAGCACTGCCGTGGACATCTGCTCCCTTTGATCTGCGGGTTCTGTTTCTCCCCGCAGCCAGCCCACAGAAGCCACGGGCTGCCTCTCCCAGTCCTGCTCAGAGCATCCTTCTCCACAGCCCCAGGCCGCAGACCCTCCGCTCTCATTCACTCCCTGTCAGAAGGGGGCCCAGAGCCCACATACAGAGACCGCAGGTCAGCCCCTGGCCGCGGCAAGCTGAATACTGCTTTTGTGTGCTGACCGCTTAGAGTTGTTCTGCGGGACTGTCTGTCGGCAGCCCTTTGATTCCTTCACTAAAGACAAACTCCTTCCTGGGGCTTCCAGGATTTGCCCCCAAACTGCCCACTCACTGCCTACTGGGTTTCGAGGACCCTTTATGGGATGACTTCCTTAGTTTCCGTACTGTCCAGCGTGTCTGTTTCAGTGGCTCAGATTTTATTCTAAGACTGTTCATGCTTTACTGACACTTAGGACTGCAGCTGATGCTGTGTGTGTGTGTGTGTGTGGGGGTTGTTTCCTAAGGGTCCCGTTTCCTGTCCTTCCTGGACTCGTGTCCTCCAGAGCAGGGACTCCTTTAGTTATTGTTGTTTGAGGGCCATTCTTAGCAGTGCTCTGAACAGATAGTCCAGCGGGCAGGACACTTACCTTGCATGAGGCTGACCCAGGTTCAATCCCCGGCATCCCATATGGTCCCCCAAGTACCGCCAGGAGTAATTACTGAGTGCAGAGCCAGGAGTAACCCCTGAGCATCGCTGGGTGTGACCCCCAAAACAAACAACAAACAAACAAAAAGAGAGACTTATTCCTGGCTCTGCATCCAGGGATCACTCCTGGCAGGGCTCGGGGGACCATATGAGGTGGCAGGGGATTGAACCCAGGTTGGCCACGTGTGAGGGCATCCTGCCCACTGTACTCTGGCTCTGGCCCATGCAGGCCATGTGGTTGAGGGGCAGTGTCAATGCAGCATGGTAACCTCACTCATCTGTTCCTTGGACACTTATTTTTTGGGAGCCCCAGCAGTGGACTAGGCAGTTCCAACAGGCTGGGAGATATCCACAGGCCCTCAATCTCCTTCTGGGCAGGACCGTGATCGATAAATCACAGGGTGGTCGCAGAGCGGCAGGACTGGTGGTGAGGAAAAGACACAGGGGAGGGACCGTCATTGTCCTGCTGCCTGCCGGGGACCCCCAGACTTCCAGTGAACGAGGCGGACACAGCACTTAAGCAGACCGAGGGCGCAAGTGGCCTGGGCCCTGGAAGCCTGACTGTCGTGCTCTCTCCCCTAGCACCTCGTCTCTGGTGCCTTTGGGAGAGCAGCTGGGGAACACGCAGTGATGCACCTCAGGGTGCCCCCGGCAGGTGGAGTCACCAGAGACGTCTCCCCTGCCCTTCCCGACTCAGGCCCACCCTTCGGGGCCCCTCCCTGTCTCTGGAACATGCGCTGTCTTCATGCCCCTTTTTCATCTCTCCCTTCGTCTCTGCGCCTGACCACGCCCACCGTCTTGACTTTGGCATCAGAAACCCCCTCCCGACTTGACCAGCACCTCATCACCTCCCTCAGGCGGTCTCTGGAGCCCCTCGTACCTTTATGAAATAACCCAGAAAACGCTTCTTACTGAAGGAAGCGCACACCATGGAGCCCGCGAGTGACCGAGGGTGGGGGGGAACAGCTGACCGTGAACCTTCAGAGCCTGAGAAACTGTCTCTGCAGTGCCCTCCAGCAGTCTAAGAACCCAGCAATGGGGAACCAGGCACCGTTCACAGCGAAGGTTATTTTTTGGATCTCTGGTTTGGGGCCACACCTGGCTGTGCTCAGGGATCACTCCTAGTGGTGCTGGGCATTGACCTGGGCCAGCCGTGTGGCAGCCAGCGCCCTGCCTGCCTGTCCTCTCTCTCCTGGAGACTCGAGTTTCTATTCTCAGTCCCGCTCTGCCACAGCAGCCCCTCCTGGGCAAACGTTACTGTGCTCAGAAGCATGTCTGCCTCTCCCTCTGCCGTAGAAAGTAAATGTGAACCAGCCGCGAGTTTGGGCCTCACTTTTAATACCCAAAGGGCCCCAACGGAGCTCTGCCACTCACCCCAGACTTCCAGTGAGCCAAGCTCGCTGCTGTGGCGTGACAAGCAATTTTTCGAGCCAGTAAACCAAGCACTTTGTCGGGAATGGATCCTTTACAAAAACGGAAAGGGTTTCTCCCCCAGTCTGAAAATAATTCTTTACTTGAGGGGGCAGGCGGGAGGGCACACTCGGGGGTCCTCAGCGCTACTCCTAGCTCTGTGCTTGGAGGGTGGTTGCTCCTGGCAGTGCTCTGGGGACCACTGAGTGTTGGGGATCAAACCTGAGCCTCCAACATGCGAGAACATGAACTTGGCCCTTTCAGTCATCTTCCCCTGGGCTGAAACGAATACTCTGAGCTGTGGAATGGAGCAGGGTTCAGGATTAAATCTATTCCTTCGTGTTTTTCATGGGACTGGGGGTGTTTCTGGGTCACACCTGATGGTACAGGTGGGGGTAAGGGGCCATTCTGGCAGCATCAAACCAGGGCACCCATGTGCAAAGCCTCTGCTCAGCCTTCTGGGGCTCGCTCAGTTTCAGAGGGTCCGAGCACCTACGAGGCTAGCGGCTCTGTCGTGGGACCATCACTCCATCTGGGGCTAGCGGCTCTGTCGTGGGACCATCACTCCATCCTGGAACTTCTGAAACAATTCGCCACAAAGGCCCATGGTTATGGCATCATGGAAAACCGCTTTTAGTCACCGACGTGGCTGGCACTGCAATGAGGGTTCCTTTCAGTTTCACTGAAAGCAAAGGACTGCAGAGAATTAAACTAGTGAAGCAACTTGCAACCTGGGTTTCAGAGGGGATGGTGCACCCCGACCTGGCGGGGAGGCAGAGGTTCCTGGACTTTAGCACAGTGCTCCAGAGAGGACGAGCCGTGGGGCTTGCCGTCCTGGGAAAGTGCTGTGGCCAGCAGGATGTGGGGTCTCCTGCTGGAAGATGGCGCCGCCCCTGCCCCCGGGATGCCCTCCTGTGCAGCAGCAGTGCACTCCATCTCCCTGGGGGGCTCATTCTCCACGGTGCAGTGGCCTCTCCTCATCCTCATGACCCTCCCCTCTGGTGCCCTGAAAGAGGGGAGGCAGAGGGCGACCCGGAGGGTCTCCTCAAAGCATCCCCCATTACCCCTCTCCTTCCCCCGTCCTTCTCTTTCAGTTTTTGGGCCACATCCAGTAGTACTCAGGGCCTACTCGGGTTCTGTGATCATTCTGGTTAGGGCTCGGCGACCCTATGTGGTGCCGGGATTTCCACTAGGGTTGGCTGCCATGCCAGGCAAACGCCCTCTGCGCTGTACTTTTGCTCTGGCCCCTGCCCCAACAATTTTGGGGGAGAGAACCCACAGCTAAGCTGAACAGAGGAACAGTCACTTCTCCCCTCGAACAAAAAGTCCTCAGGCACACATGCACGGTGGGGTGCAATCTGTGAGGGAGGGGGGCCTCTCAAAGGGGTGGGTGGGCACGAAACATTAAAGAGAGTGGAGGAAGTCTTCTTCCGGCCTGGAAGAAGCCACCACTTCACAAATCTCACATCAAACGGAACCGCTGAGAATCAGATGAATAAAGAACCTAGACCGGGATTAGAGGAAGCACCCTTCAGTTTCCTTCTCTTCGGACCCTGGAGCAGCGGGGGCCAGCCCTCCCCGGGATGCCCTCCAGGTCAGGGCTGCCAAAATGGCGACACTGGGCAACTCTGTTATTTCTGCTGTGGGTTCTGGGAAAACGTTTTTTGCCACTTTGCCTTTGACACTGGCAGTAAAACTGAGTTTGTGGGGCTGGAGCAACAGTACAGATGCGAGGGCGTTTGCCTTGCACACGGCAGACCCGGGTTTGATCCTCGGCATCCTGTATGGTCCCCTGAGCACCACCAGCAGTAATTCCTGTGTGCAGAACCAGGAGTGACCCCTGAGCATCGCCCGTGTGACCCAAAAATAAGTAAATAAACTTCATTGTGACAGGCGTGTGATCATTTCTCTGTCAGAGCTCCTGCGGGGCCGGCTGGGGAGGATCACGACACACATGCCGGTTGGTGTAAGACGCCGCAAACACTAACGGCCGTGTCATCATGAAGCCGAGCGCGTGCGACTGGGACATTTCATTGTGGACACTTCACCCACGCCCTATTTTTTTTTTTTTTAATGGAGCAAGACACCTTTTGTTTCAGGTTTCAAATACTTTTTTAATAGGCTTCTGAAAAGCCTCTGGGCCCCAGCCGCGTAGATCATGGCGTCTAATGAATGAGAAGAGGCCAGTCTGTGGCCTCCACTGGCGGGAAACCCAGACACCACAGAGGAAATGACTGGGAGAGCTGAGAAACTTAAAATCGCTGCACTGGAACACTTCCAGAGTTTACCGTGGCTGCACGACACAGACAAACACTAGCTACAAAGGAGACCACACATTCACAGACGGTACACACATAAGTCAGAGTTGACACCTCTCATACTTCAAAAACCTTTTTTTCAAATCAAAGCCTGAACAATTCAAAAGAGCTGGGATGAACTAATTCATAAAAAGACACACGGGTGATCAGTGACGGTATCCAGGAGTTGGGGAGCCAAATATCGACTTCTTTTTTCTTGTTTGTTTTGGTTTTAGACCACATCCAGCGATGTCCAGGGGTTACTCCTGGCTCCGCACTACAGAATCACTCCTGATGGTGCTCGGGGATCTATGGGGTGTCGGGGATTGAACCCGGTCGGCTGTGTGCCAGGCAAGCACCTTACCTGCTATACTACCTCTCCGGTCCCCAGAAATCTTTATTTTTTTAAAGATTACACTCTCATTTTATTTTGTTTTTGTCTTTTTTTGGGTCACACCCTGTGATGCTCAAGGGTTACTCCTGGCTCAGCACACAGGCCTTACTGCTGGCGGTGCTCGGGAGACCATACGGGATGCTGGGTAGTATCCAGGTTGGCAACGTGCAAGGCAAAAGCCCTATCTACTCTACTGTGGTTCTGGCGCCAGAAAACCTCTTTTCAACCCATCACTTTGGCAAATACCAGGAGGAATAAGCTGGTAGGGGGCAGGGTGGGGAGCACTCTGGCACAGAGGGAGGGCACTGACTAGCTTGGCCATTCTGAAGGGCACTTACAGGTTTTTTTTTTTTTTTTTTTGGTCACACCCAGCAATGCTCAGGGGTTTCTCCTGGCTCTGCACTCAGGAATTACTCCTGGAGGTGCTCGGGGAACTATATGGGATGCTGGGGATCAAACCTGGGCCAGCATGGGCCGGCCACATGCAAGGCAAATGCCCTACCCGCTGGGCTATCGCCCCGGCCCCCATTTACAGTTTTAAGCTAGGGCTAGTCTTTGACTTCTATGTACATTTGAGAGAAGGCACAGACTTATTTCTAAATGGTTTACACTTGTGAACACAGTGAATGCCCATCAGCGACTTGGAGTTTATCTTATCTATTTATTTTTGCTCTTCTGGGTCACACCTGGTGATGCTCAGGGGTTACTCCTGGCTCTGCACTCAGGAATTACTCCTGAAGGGCTCAGGGTACCATATGGGATGCCAGGGATTGAACCTGGGAGGCCATGTGCAAGGCAAACGCCCCACCTGCTGTACTATTGCTCAGAGTTTATTTAAAGATATCCACTCATATGCAACTATGCTGCTTTAGGAAGAAGGCCCAGGGCCCAGGAAGACAGCTCGAAGGCCGAGTACAGACTCTGCATGCACTGGAGTCCGGGGTTCGTCACTGCACGGTTCCCTGACCAGACACAGGGGAGCAAGCCCCAAGTCTGCACGGAAGTCGGCGCTGAGCACCAGAGTGTGCCCCTCCCTCCAAAGAAAGGGCAGATTCTCATGTTCTGATGTATGGAGATAGCCAGGATAAATTAGAAAGCAAGCTGCCAAACAATGAGCTTGTTTATAATTTTGGTTTTTATTTTCGGAGGGGGCTCGGGCTCCCAGGTGCTCCTGGTGGGTCCTGGGGCCTTCCCGGGACACACTGCTGCCAGTTAGTGGACTGGTGCTCTGGTCACACAATGCACTGCACTTGGGCCTCAGGAGGTTGGGCAGCGCCACTCTTCAAACTCAGGCCTGTGCACGCCGGGCACGGCGTGCCAACCCACTCGGCCATTTCCCCAACCTGAGTTATAATTTTTAACTAATTATCTATGCGCCTGGGTGCAGAGGGTGGACTAATTTTCTGTACTTGTTTTTGAGGCCGGGAGCTTGCTCTGGGCTTCCTTTGCAGGATCAAGGACCGGGAGCCTTGAATTAGAAGGTTCAACTGCCAGGCTGGGGGTGGGTCCCAGAATCTTGAGCACTAGGACCCAGTTAAAAAAAAATAAACAAGCAAAAGAAAACAAAACATGGCCGGAGAGATAGTACGGCGGCAGAGGTGCTTGCCCAGGCAACCTGGGTTCGATCCCGGCATCCCATATGGTCCCCTGAGCACTACCAGGAGTAATTCCTGAGTGCAGAGCCAGGAGTAACCCCTAAGCCTCTCCAGGTATAGTCCCCTCCCTCAACCTCACCTTTTTTTTGTTATTGCTGTTAGTGTTTTGGCTACACCCAGTGGTGGTCAGGATTTACTCCTGGTCATGCTCAGGGGATAGGATGGTGGGGACTGAACCTGGGTCAGCTGCATGCAAGGCGAACATCTGACCTGCTATACTACTACTCTGGACTCAGTGAACCATTAACTTTTACTGAGGAGCAGGGAGCGAGGGGCAGGTGCTAGGGCGCATGTACTCCCGACCAGGTTTAATCCCCAGGACAGCGTAAGCACTCTAGGGTGGCCCTAGAGACCTGTGACACTGCCAAGATGGCCCTGGTCGCGCCCCTGGCACCACAGAACCCAAGGCCTAAACTCCAGCCTGGTTTACAGAATATCACCAGGAGTGGCCCCAAGCCCCTGAGTTACCACTGGGAGCCCCTAACTCTCCCCACATACAGAAGCAATATGTACTCACTTTTGAGAATCCTACACAGCAGAGAGAAGCAAGGTTTCGGTAACTTTCTCTGACATTGTACTATTTTCAGTTGGTGCTGGCGGCTTCTATTGGCACCTACTATCACGTCATCGCCTTCTCCTGTCCACTGCTCACCACCAACATCTTCTGGCTACGTGGTGCCCCTCGCTTCCCCACCGATCCCCAGTCCCAGCTGGCTGGGAGCAGCGTGAGCTCAGTCCCACTCCAGGGGGCTGCTGCCCTCTCAGGCCACCACTTCTGGTCAGGCTGCTGGCGTGTGAACCCGCCTCTCTGGGTCAACACCGCCACACACGCCACGCGCGCAGCCCTGCTCTTGCCCTTTCCCTCCCGGGTCCTCCTCCCTTGCCCCAGGCCCCCAGCAGAAGTGTCCAGTCCCGGCTGCTCAGGAGGAATCACCTTAGAGGCTTTTTAAAAACCATCTGAGGGCCTGGCCCAGCCCAGCCAGGATCCCTAACTCTCCAAGTCGGGGCTTGCGTGCTTCTCTGTCCAGCACCGGGGGACCAGAGGGGCGGCTCACGTGGCCACCACCTAACACTGGCAGGCTGCAGCTCAGCTTTCTCTAACCTACCGACAGACCCGCCTGTTGTCCTGCCTCCATCACCCACCCAGGAGGGTCCCCACACACAGTCACAGCCACCAGCCTGAGATCTTTCCTAGTCTATTGCTGACGGGTGTGACCTGCGTGACTGAGTGACTGAGTGACCTCGTCCTCGTTGGACTGGAACAAGGGCCTCCCGCAGCCTCCACGGTCTCCCCAGCAGTCTTGTTCTTCATGGGGGGGCACTCCTTCCCCAGGCCTGTTCCCCCTCTGGCCTCAGCAGGGCTCATGCCCGGAGCTCCTGTCCACACTGTGACTGGGGCTGTAGTTTGTGTACTGGGGGGGGGTTGGGGTGGGGGGTAGTGGGAGCTCTGGTTA
The DNA here is from genome assembly GCA_021461705.1 of Cryptotis parvus. Lineage (NCBI taxonomy): Eukaryota > Metazoa > Chordata > Mammalia > Eulipotyphla > Soricidae > Cryptotis > Cryptotis parvus. Next base: position 10,374 of record JAJIBD010035966.1, read on the forward strand.
TTAGCAGCTGTCTCTCCACCCCAGGAGACACTGCTGTGCTCAGCAGCAAACACATGAGTGCGGGTGAGGTCCCCACCTGCCAGCGTATATCCTAGCGGCTCTCATAGCTGTCGGGGCTGTGGGGCATCTTCGTCCTGCTTCTGGTCCCTTCTTCCGTGCTGTACACCAGTGTTTCTCACAGTGAGTGACATGCTCCTGCCTGTGGGCAGTGGGGTGCTGGAGCAGTCCGGGGGTGGGGGGTGGGGATGGTGGCAGAGCTAAGTAGTATTTCTCTGAAAAGTGGGCAGTACGCCAAGTAAGTTTGGAAAAAAAACACTAAGACTCTTGTATCACTGTATCACTGTATCACTGTCTTCCCGTTCATCATCGATTTGCTCGAGCGGGCAGCAGTAACATCTCCATATGACCTGTCTCATGCAAGTAGAGCCCAAGGGCACCTGCTTGCTCCAGGAACATAAAGAGCCTCAAACCATTCCATCAGGTCTAGGGAATGAGGTCTATAATTGTTACTGGTGTCTGGCATATCAAATACGACACGGGTAGCTTGCCAGGCTCTGCCGTGCTTGGGTAGACCCTTGTAAAGAACATTATCTTATCGGGTCAAGCTGATGAACCTTTTCAATGTCAAATTCCTTTTTTTTAAAGTTAAATTTAATTATTTTATTATTATTTTTTTTTAAGAATCTTACTAACTTTTTTTTTTCTTTTTGGGTCACACCCCAGTGATGCTCAGGAGTTACTCCCTGGCTCCGCACTCAGGAATTACTCCTGGCACTGCGTGGGGACCATATGGGATGCTGGGGATCGAACCTGGTCGGCCACATGCAAGGCAAACGCCCTCCCCGCTGTACTATCGCTCTGGCCCCCAAACTCCTTGTTAGAAAGACACTGATTGGCCAGGGCACATGCCCTCCATGTGGGGTACTGAGCCCCGACAGAAGTGACCCTCAAGGACCCTCAAGGACCTTCAAGGAATGAAGTGACCCTTGAGGTCCTGCTGGCTTGGCTGGATCTCAAGCCAGCAGGAGCCCCCAGCACTGGTGGGTACAGCTCAAAAACAAAACAACAAAAAAGAGATTTTGGGTCTCGGCTCTGCATTCTGGTTGGCTCTTGCAAACTCTAGTGGGCCCCGCCAGTCCTCCCCTTCCCTCCAGAGCCCCAGTGTTGGGACACGCAGGCCCAGAGCTGAATCATCTTTGCTCCACCTCGTCTGTGGAGATTCGGACCATAAATAAATCTGCAGGGTGAATCCCCTCAGCCAGATCATAAAAGTCTCACGTTCGGCGGATTGGAACGATAAACCCCATGTCCGAGACTTCCCTTGGGATCCCCTAAGCGCTGGGTCTGACAGGGTAGGTCTGGGGCCCTTGTCAGGCAAAGCCCCGTGCAGACGCTCAGGTCACCACGGCACAGAGCATGGGCCTGCCCGCTGGCGCCGGCCCAGGCTGGGGTGCGCTTTCACACAGAGGTGTGAGCCGTGGCCAAACTGCTGGACCGGTCCCCAGGCCCCTCTGTCCTCCCTGTGGCCCAGCACAGCCGGTGGAACAAATGGCCCGCTGCAATCACACTAGACAGGGCAGCTTCAGAGCAGTCATCTGCTTCACAGCAGTCTGTGCCAGAGCCAGCCAATGCAGTACGGGCACATGCACACATGCATGTGTGCATGTGTGTGTATGCACGCGTGTATGTGCGCATGTGTGTATACATGTGTGCATGTGTATGTATGTGTGCATGTGTTATGTGTGCATATGTGTGTGTGTTTATATGTGTGCTTGTGTGTTATGTGTGCATATATGTGTGTGCGCATGTGTGTTTATATATGTGCATGTGTGTTATGTGTGCATATATGTGTGTGTGCGTGTGTGCATGTGTGCCAGCACAGACCCAGGTGGCTGGAGCGGGCAGCAGCGTTCTTGGTCCCAGCCCTGCTCTGTAGAGGCCTGTCTGCAGTGAGGGTGTGAGCGAGCTGGCAGGAAGGGGACGGACAAGGGCCCTCTAAGGTGCTAGACCCTGACCAGAGACCCTGCGAGGAGCTGGCAAGCCACAGTGCCCTCCCTGGGCCCTGTCTCCGCTGCCTAAGCGTCTTCCTGTCCCAGCCTCTCCACTCCCTGTAACCACTGTCCATGGATGGGGCGACCCAGAACTTTAGACACAAAAACGATGGGCCGGCCACAAAGGCCCCCACCTCCTCCCTTAGGAATCCGTTGTTCCTGCCTGCCCCTTGCTTTGAATCATGTCGCTGGGTCTGTCTCTGCCTGGACATCACTCAGGCCCTGGGAGCTGGTCCAGGCTCCAGTCGGTGACACTGTTCCACACAAGCCTTGGCTGCCTCTCCTGCAGCTTGTCCTCCATTCTAGAAGGGCACAATCAGCCCATGTCCAGCTACAAAGGACAAGGTCCACCTCCTTGAGACCTTTGAGTCCTCAAGTTCAGCTGTGGAGCCAGGGCCAGAACCATGTGGGTACACGCCCCAAGACACTTGCAGGGCGAGAGCCGGGCCCCTGTGGGAGGAAGGACGATGCCCCGCAGACACCCATTGATTACTGGCTGCTGCCCAGCTCCAGGCCCACCTCTTGGCAGCGCAAGAAAGGGCTGCCAGGAGGCAGGGTTCAAGTCAGGAGGCGTCGCTCTGGCCGGTCCTGCCTGACCCCTCTGTGCCGCCTCTACCTCACCCACCTGGACACAGACCTGTAGTGCTGGGGATGGGGCTTCGACCCGGAGACCCTGGCAAGTGACCACCTATCTTTCAGGCTGTCTTCCCTGCAAAGCCGGAAGTGACCCCCCTGCTACCCACCAGTCATGGCCAAAACTTCCCGAGACGGAGGTCAGCAGGCTCAGTCGGTCCTGCACTCACACACCTCTACAGGTGGCCACTCACCAGCACTGGGGTCCACAGGTGGCTCCCCCTCCTCCGAGTCCTCCTGCTCCTGCATGGCCGGCCGCTCCCGCGCTCCATCTGGGACATGAGGTCTGGTTTGGAAATTGCGTAGTCTGGGCACGGGAAAGAAAGAGATTCGTGGGGTGAAGCCGGCGTGGCTTCTGCTGTGTCCCCCTGCCAGGTGGGGCACCGCTGCCCTCCGGGGTGTTCAGCTCCCCCAGGGGCCCGCTGGGGTAGTGCACGTGTGAATGTGTGTGCCTGTCTGAGTGCGTATGCACACACGTGTGTTAACTGTGCATGGTGTCCTCTCTCGTGGAGCGAGCAGGGAGGGGTTGGCGGCCAGCGGGGACCGGTGCTGCTGTATCCTGTGCCAACTGGTGCCTGCGGTGGCCTCGGGCTGCCCAGGGCTCTCAGGACACAGCACAAAGACACGGAACATTTCAAAAAGTCAAAACCAAAGCCTGACCAAAGCTAGATGCCACAAAATTCCTGGCAGAAATTGGACAAAAAAAAATAAAAGGTCTAATGGAAAGGATCATGTTGAGTGAAATTAGTCAGAAGGAAAGAGAGAGACATAGAAGGACTGCATTTATTTGCATGGCATAAATATATCAGGTGGTCTTACCAAAAGTGGAAATTACCGCAAACGTGGGGGAGTCAGAGGTTAGGTAAGACAGAGAAGGGAACATGTGTGAATAAATGTCGAAAGGGCTAATACCAACCTAGAACTGAGCATTAAATACAGGCAAAGAAATGCATATGATGGCCTCTAAGTGTATGTAGTGCAACCCACAATGTGTAAGAGAAGGAAAAGAGAGAGGGAGAGAGAAAAGAGATAAAGAACCTGCCATTTAGGCAAGCTATGGGAGGGGAGAGGGAATTGGGGACACGGGTGGTGGGAAATGGGCACTGGTGGAGGGCGGGGTGCTGGAACACTATGTGACCGAAACCTCCAAACATGAACAACGTTGTAATTGTACATCTCACAGTGGTATAATAAAATGTTTAATTAAAAAAAAAGTCTAAATTGCTTGGAAATAAGTTTCCTGAAGAAACTCAGAGGGAATGTTCTACCACACATGCATGTCACAGAAGGTTCTAGCTTCTTACAGGGAATTTCCTTTTTTTTTTTTTAAATTTTCGTTTTTGGGTCACAGCTGGCGTCGCTCAGAGGTTACTCCTGGCTCTTGGATACCATATGAGATGCAGGGGATCGAACCTGAGATGGCCACATGCAAGGCAAACGCCCTCCCTGCTGTGCTATCGCTCCAGCCCCAGGTTCAGAGCATGAAACAGTGAATGCAGGTGCAACTGGAACTGCGTCACAGTCCGGAGAGGTAGTTTAGTAGGTAGAGCATTTGCCTTGCCCATGGCTGGCTTGTATTCATTTCCTAAATGGTCCCCTGAGCATTGCCAGGAATGATCCCTGAGTATCACTAGGTATAGACCTAAAGCAAAAATAAAAGAAGAAACTGTAGGGGAGGTCACCATCCCATATGGTGGGTCACATAACTGGGTATGGGGTTGTGAGAAATTTGGCAACAGTTTCTGAAAGTGTAACAACCATGAACTGACCCCAAAAGCCAGTACAAAACAGACCAGGGGACTCTCTGACACCCCTTCCCCATAGAGCATGGATGGGGCACAAAGCTTTGGAAGCCTGATCGACACGGCAAACGGCTGATATTCCTAATCATACATAAAGAGCGCAAGAAGTGAAGAGGGAGAAAGCAGAGCCACGAAGAGGCAACCCAGGGCAGGAAATCAAAAGGCCAGGAAACAGCAAAAGCTGCAGAAAGTTTGTGAGTGTGGAAGGACTGGGGAGGAAATGTGGCCCAGGATTAGCAGTAGGGGACGCTGGCCTGGGCGCTGTCCATCGCCGGTGGGGGGCACAGTGAGGTGTGGCCTCGGCCCCTGGGGCTGCCGTGGGTGCCACAGGCCTCTTTTCTCCGAAACCCCCTTCTTGCAAGAGACCCACCGCAAAGTGTGCAAACACCGGGGATGTTTCTTGCGGCCCTTGTCACAGCCCAAAGGCCCAGTGTCCCTCTGGAATCCAGCAGAGCTGCCCAGGCCATGAGTGTGGCCACCAGCAGAACCGAAAGTCCAATCACACAGTATGAGCAAATTCCGGGGCCAGAGAGCACGAAACAGTGAGTCCAGGTGCAAGCTAAGAAGAGCCAAGCAGGTGAGGCGCCCACCGTGACTGCAGCGGGAACGGGGGGCTGCTCCGTGGCTGATGAATCAAAACGGTAGAGTTTTCACAGTTAAGCACCTACTAAACTGCATTCACCTGTGTGGAAGGGATTTATCTGCACCAACGGTTCATGCAAGGACCCAGGTTTCTGTGCAACATGCACCAAGTATTTTTCTGTCTTTTGGGCCACATCTTGTAGTGCTCAGGCTGATTCCTGGCTCTGTGCTCAGAGGTCACTCCTAGTTTGAGGGAACCATCTGGGATGCCAGGGACATATGCAAAGCCAACGACCTCCCCACTGTACTATCCCTCCAGCCCCCTGCATATTTTTCTAGCTTTGTTGGTGCCCAAAGAGACTGCGTATCAGGGAAAAGGAAACGTATGAAATGAAAGTGTGTTTTCCCAGGTTGCCACTGAGATAAAACAACATTTGGGGGCCGGAGCGATAGCCCAGCGGGTAGGGCGTTTGCCTTGCACGCGGCCGGCCTGTGCCGGCCCGGGTTCGATCCCCGGCATCCCATATGGTCCCCCGAGCACCGCCAGGAGTGATTCCTGAGTGCAGAGCCAGGAGTAACCCCTGAGCATCGCCGGGTGTGACCCAAAAAAAAAAAAAACAACATTTGGGATGAAGTTTTCTGATAATAACAAGAGCTCACAGTAGTCGGGATTCAGGAGAGCTCAGAGAGACTGACTGGGTGTGGGCTGGGCCCTCCTTGGCCACTGGCCACAGCCTGCTCTCTGCACAGTGGGCACAAACTGTGATCAGTGACAGTGTTGAGTCCCTGCACGCAGAGCAGAGCCCACACCTGTCCCAGGATGGCGAGGACATGATGTGATTCACCTCACCTCACATTCTGCTGTGGGCCAGGGAGACAGTGAACAAGTGTCTGCCTATATGGTCCTGCCATTCCCTCCAAGAGTGATCCCTGAGCACAGTCAGGAGTAAGCACCAACAGGTGTGGCCCAACTTTCTCTCTGCCAAAAACCCCCAAATTTTGCAAATTATATTAATAATCAAGAATATATTTACATGTTGATATTAACATGTTACTGTTATGAGTGCGCATTTACATATAATATTTCTACATCTAAAGGGACCCTGGGGAAAGTAAAATAGTGACAAGCCACTGGCACCTACCCCTCTCTGCCCTCGCAGCTTCCCAGAGGAGCTTGATCTCAGACCATGAGCTGACGTGCGTGGGAATCGGGGTGTGCCTGTTCTCTTTGGGGGCACCCTCTGACAACCCGTGTTCCCTACGCTTAACTACTGGTAGTCTTGGGGGTGTCCCGAGCTCATGTCGTAGGGTAGTGCGGGCCCCCTTACCCATGGACACCAGGGACTCGTGAGTTGCCCCGCATGACGTTCTTGTACAGCTCCTTCTGCCACTCAGACAGGTTCCCCACTCCTGCTCGGAGAAGTGGACGGCAACGCCGTCGAAGGTGACTGGGACCTGGAACCACACAAGAGGGTCAGTATGGATCCGGCTGGAGGCCAGCACAGCCCAAGGCAAGGATGCTCCATGGCCTGACCTGGTGCCGGAAGGGCTGCCTTTCAGAGGACAAGAGTGGGCCCGAGGGGATGTCCCCAAGAGCCGCCCTCAGATTTGAGCGAACTTCCATCCCTCTCCCGCCCCTGGCACGGGATACTTGTCTTTCCCTGCCTGCCTTGCGAGCGGCATCATCCCTCCCGCTGTCAAGCACAGTGGGGCCTGGAGAGACAGCACAGCCGGGAGGGCGCTGGCCTTGTAAGCGGCCAACCCAGGTTCAATCCCTGGCATCCCAGGTGGACCCCTAAGCCCTGGCAGGGAGTGACCCCTGAGCACTCCGGCGTAGACCAAACAACAACAATAACAACAACAACAACAATAATAAAAGTGGAACCAGCTAGAAATGGAGGCCCCGCTGGGACCCACTAAATCCACATCTATGTTTTCTATAATGCTCCTGGGCAGCTGCCAAGCACCACAGTGGAGAAGCTCGGCCCTGAGGACGCTGAGCCATGCTCCGAGCAGACAGTGCCGCACCAGCACCAAGAAAACCAATGCCATCTGCATCATCCCAAACCTCCCGGGAAGGAAGACTCAGACCTGCTGGCAGTTCAGGGGCCCTCCCAAGACCACACCTGTCGGGAAACGAGTGTGACTTCCGCGCCGGCCGTGGAAAGCCTTGGGCTGCAGAGCTGGGCAGCCCCCAAGTTCTCCCGGTGCCCGGGGCTGGCTGCTCCACACTTGGGTGGCCAGACAGCCTCTTCTGGGCTTCTCTTCCTCACAGCCCATCCTGGCTCCAGCCCCGATTTCTGGACACTCTCCTTGCCCTGGTGACTGAGGCTGTCACCGTCAGGACAAAGCTTTTGGTGCCAGCACGGCCCATCCTCAATCGACCCCGAGGGCAAGGAGGCATCACCCGGTGTTCCGCCCCATAGAAGCCGCACCACGGGCCTTGGGTACAGAAGGTGTCCAGCGCATCCCGCCCCTGCTGCTGCTGCAGGGGCTTACCTTGGGAACTTCCCCGTTGCTGCCGGGCGGCAGCCGCAGGATCCAGAAGTTCCTGTTCTTCAGCAGGTTCTCCATGTTCTCCAGGCGCCGCTGCAGCAGCCCGTACTCCTGCAGCAGCGTCCCCAGCACCACCCACTTGCTCTCCAGGTGGTTGGCGAACTCCACTGCCGACTTCTCGCAGTCGGCGATCTTCTTCTCGTTGGTGCCGGTCCGCCCTCCAGGGTCAGGAGCCGCATGGCCTGGGCCTCCAGTTTCCGCCTCCACGGCCTGGACGGCGGCCCACACGGCCAAGCGGGTGATCTCGGCTGTCGGGAGTGGCGTGTCCTTCTGGGCTGCAGAGGAGAGCTGGAAGGCGGGGTCCTTTTGGGAGGCGGGGCTCTGGAGCAGGGGGTCCATGTCGGTCTCCGGCACTGTGGGGGACAGGGTCCGAGGGTCTTTGTCGGGGACTTCAGGCGAGTGGGAGGGGGTTTCCTGGTGGGTGGAGTGGGAGAGCAGAGAGATGTCTTGCTCGGCTGCGGCTGGAGCTGGGTACTGGGTCTCTCCCTGGAGCGGGGTCTCTTGCTCAGAGGTGGAGGGGTACAGGGCTGAGGGCCCCCTTTTGGGGGCGCCTGCGGCATGCGTCCAGAAGAGTCTGGCTTGGGAGCTCGGGGCGTCTGTGGGAGGGAGCCTTGCCGGGCAGTGGCGGGTGACGAGGGCGGTGGGGCGTCCTTGTGGGGAGCACACGGGTCGGGAAAAGTGATTCTCGCGGAGTCCAGCGGGGGCCGGGCGGGGGGGGGGCTCTTCCTGCAGAATGCTGGGGAACGACAAAGGCGACGAGCGCTGGGTGTCCATGTCCAGCTGCTGGGACCTGGGGTCAGGGAGAAAGGGCAAGACAGGAGTGAGGGTCGCAGGTGGCACCCCACGTCCCAAAGTGAGGCTCCCCACCAGCTGGGTCCCCTCTGGCCCATGCTGCAGAAGCCCTGTCACCGCTGGACATCTCTGCTGTGCCGAGCCCGGCATGCACCCCACCGCCTCCAGCGCCGCAGCCCCTGATGTGACAATCCTTGGTCTTGGTGATGGTAGCGGTGCGGGTAAGGGCTGGGGGGTGGGAGCAATCAGGTAAGTTTCAGGGACACTAAACTCCAGACCCAAGCTCTGATCACTTATTATAAAGCTAATATTAACAAGACTCCTAATATCCCTTTCATAAGTCACTGAAGGCTGCGTGTGTGGCCTCACACACACACAGAGGCTCTCTCTCTCTCTCTCTCTCTCTCTCACACACACACACACACACACACACAAACACACACACACACACACACACACACACACACACGCTGCTTCCGGCCGGCTGTCTGACCTCTCCACTCCCAGTGTTCCCATCCATGCAGGTGATCATCTCTGACACACCTGCTGGCTGAGCTGTCTGAGCCTTGAATATTAAATAAGACTGAAAAATGACTGAGCAGAATCATGTCAATGCCGGCACTGGGGACTCTGCCAAGGCTCTGGCAGGGAGGAGGCAATGGCTGGGCGGGGGCCCAGGGGCGCAGTGCTGCTCACCGTCTCACCTTGAAGGTGGACCTGGCTCCCAGGCCCTCTGCCTCCACTTGAATTATGAGGCTCTGGTGCGCCGGCTCCTCCCCCTGACACACAGACACACAGACACACAGATACACACACACAGACACCTATGTGCTGGGTCTCCTGAGGCCAGCAGGCACAGGACTGAGGCTGAGATGGGCCCCCACATGGGGTCTGCAGCAACTGCAATGAGCAGAGGCAGCAGACATGGGCAGAGCGAGATGGCCACGGCCGCCCTTTCTGAGGGAGTCGGGGTCCCCTGCAGATGGCGCACCGTGGTGGGTGCACCCTGGTGTCTGGGCTCCTTGCTATGGTTGGTGAGGTGGGGAATGAGGGCAGAGAGACTGAGACACAGAGCCCAGGTGGCCTGGCCCATGACTTGTGTCAAGATTGGGGTGGGCCGGAGCAATAGTACAGTGGGCAGGGCGTTTGCCCTTGGCTGACCGGGTTCGATCTCTGGCATCCCATCCATATGGTCCCAAGCACAACCAGGAGTAATTCCTGAGTAAGCCAGAAGTAACCCCTGAGCATTGCTAGGTGTGTTCCAAAAATGTTACAAAAAAAAAAAAAAAGGACTGGGGTGAGGGTGGGGAGCAGTGATCAGAATAAAGATGGATTCCGACTTCTTGTGGCCTGCCTGGCCCCTAGCTGCCACAGCATACAGAGAGAATCCTGTGACACCATGGGAGCAAAGCTCAGGTCTTCGACGTGGCCAGCTCGACTGACCTTAGCCAGGCCCATCGGCAGCCTCAGGGGGCAAGGGGCAACGGCAGTGTTTGTCCCCTTCCTCCTCCCTCTCCCGCCAATGAACTACTGCGTGGCCAAGTGTTAGGAGCCACGTGCAGGCGACTGTCAAAGTAACGGCAGTTCCGTCTGTCCATGGCCAAGGAGCAGGGCCTGTGGGTCCACTCTGACAGAGCATGAGCAACACAGAGTGTGAGAACAGAATAAACCAGGCCATGGCAAGCAGCTGAAGGTGCCTGCAGTCAGCCAGCCGCCCCCCAGACCCATTTATATCCTCTATTACCTTTTTCATTCATTCATTCATTCATTCACTCACTCACTCATTCATTCATTCATTCATTCATTCGTTCCTTCATTCACCCACTCACCCACTGATACTTGACCGCGGAGGCTGTCTCACACTTCTGAGTCAGGGACTAAAAGGTTAGGACCCTGTCCGGGGCACACGCCAGTGCCACAGCCTGCAGCATGCGAAGTCACTTGGCATTTAGGATGTGCGGGCCACTGGGTTTGGCATGAGAAAGGGTTATCTCAGTTAATCCGCACTAACCCACTGAAATCAGGGTAGGGGGTGGCAAGCAGAATCATCAGATGTGCTGCAGAGACACCGGGCTTGGAGAGGCCCAGACACCTGTCCAGGGAGGCACCGCCAAGGCTGTGAAGCCCAGAATCCATCCACAGGCCAGCCCCTGGTCTCTGACATGGGTTGAGGCAGCAGATGGCAATATGTTCTCGATCCCGTAGCCTCAACTTGAGGCTTTGAGAATTTCGTGAAGGTTCTATCATGTGCAAGGCCCTGCAGATAAAACATTGCTGGGAAAGGGGATGGGAGGCCAGGACCTCTCTCCCAAGCCTCATGAGAACTATGGAGTCCACCCTTCCAAAGATGCACAAGACCACAGATACCAACATTTTAGGGGAATCACAGGACCCCAAAACCTGAAGGTTCATCTACAACTGGGTCAGTTCTGGAGACATGAGGGGCGAGCCTGGAGGGTCAGCCGGGAAAGCAATACACAACGGAGCACCACCAGGGAGGACCACCCCTTTCCTGTAGGGGATTAGGGTATTTGCGCACAACTAGTAGGAAGAAGTGAAACTCCTCCAGGGGCCAAGTTAGTCTTCCTAGTAGCACAGGGGTTTAACAAAAACGATGAGGAAAGCTCCAGTAGGTAAATAAAGCCAGCAAGGCAAGGCTTCAGGACTGGCTAGTCAGAGCTTGGAGGAAAAGGCCATTTCTTTAGTATTAGGGCTGTCTCTCCGTTTCCCTCGCTTGGAGGGCTGAAGTGGCCCCAGGGTTCAGGTCCTCCAGACCCCCCGAGACCCCCCTTTCATGAGTCCCAGTTAGACGGAGGGAAGAGAAGGCTGAGAAAGGGGTGGAGTCATGAATGTAGTACCTAAGACTAATCAGCCTGCACGCCCCAGCTGTTGGGAACAGAGGCAGGAGAAAGTCTCCTGAACCCTGTTTCATCAGCTCTCGCCCTCCCCACCCTGCACCTGTGTGTTGGGGTGGTGGGTGTCTCTTGAGTCACCCCCACCCCCACCACAAACACAGCATCTGAGTTAGGCAGAAGGCTCCGTGATGACCTAGGTGCGTCACCAGGAACTACAGACCCTCCACGTCCCGGAGCCCTACGCCAGAGGTAGGCAATCATTCAGTTCATTCTTTCCCCAGGAAATTTGGAAAATGATTCTATATATATATATTTAAGAACCAGGAGGCTTTTGAGGAACCCCTGGATCCATCCTGCTCCTAACATCCCCGAGAAGGAGGTTCTGAGCATCAGACTCCCTCAGCCTGCCCGCCTGCCTGCAGACTCCGAGGGTCCCCAGCGGGGCTATGAGAGATCCTCAGGCTCTTTTAAAAGGAAATAAAAACAACGGTCCACGGGGGCGGCACAATGAGCACCCCCTCCGTCCACACACACAAACACATATACAATCCCCTAGTAACTGGTCCCCGGACCCCATCGGCGTGGACACCCAAAGTTCGGCGGGGGGCCCCTGGGGATGCAGAGTCCCAAGAGTCACCTGCTCCCCTGGCGGCGCCACGGGGCGACACGGCCCCGTCTCCCGCACCTCCCGCGGGCCTCCTCGGTCACCATGCGCCAGGCCCAGTCCCTGTCCCTGCAGGAGGCCGTCAAGGCCGGCCGGCCTCCCCCCGCCCCGTCCAGGCCCGCAGCCCCGCGGGAAGTCCGGGGAGGGAGGACAGCGAGCCCCGGCAGAGCCGCTACGTGACCTTGGGGCAAGAGGGGCCACCGGGGGTACGGGGGTGGGGGTCTTTGCCTCAGTGTCTCCGTTCTGCGAAATGGGGACGGCCGCGTCAGCACCGCGCAACGGACGCGGGCGGCCGGGCGGGCTCCGCAGGCGGGCAGCGGGCAGCTAGCCGAGGCCACCCCGACGGACGCAGCGCCCGTTCCGCAGGGGGCAGGCGCGGCGCCCCAGGCACCCACCGCCGGGCCCCGCGTGCTCGCCAGGCCCGGACGGCGGCCCAGCGCCTGGCCCCGCTGCCCTCCCACCGCCCTCCTCCCTCCGCGGCGCGCCGACCCTCCGCGGGGGGCCCCCCGCACCCGCCACCGTCGCTGCCTCTCGGCCCCCTTACCGATACCCCAGGCCGGGCCGCCGAACCCGGGACGCGCAGGCCGTCCCCGGGGCCCTGAGTCCGCGCGTCCGCGCGCGTGCGGGCCGCCCTCGCCGGGGCCGCGGCCGCCTCGGCCATGGCCCTGTGCTGTCCGGCTCAGCCCCGGGGGCAGCCGCCGCCGCGCCGCGCGGCCCCCACGCAGGCCGGCCCCGGGCCTCTCGGCAGGCGGCGCCTGGCCCGCCCGGCCTTCCCCGGCCGGGGCTCGCGCGCGGCCGTCGGGCCCGGCCTGCTCGGGGCGCGCGGGGGCCGGAGCGGCCGAGCCGGGCGGCGGCGTCGGAGCGGGGCGCGCGGCGGGGCGGCGCGGGGGCGGCGCGGGCGGGCGGCCGGGCCCGGCGGGCGGGCGGGCTGGGCCCCGGCGCTCAGCGGCGGCCCCCGTGCGGCCGCAGCGGCGACCCCGGCTCCGGCCCGGGCCCCGGCTGCGAGCTGCGCGGCCGTCCCGGCGCCCGTTCAGCAGGGGAGCTGCACCGCAGCTGCCATGTTGCTCCAAACTGCATCCTGGGAGGCATGTCCCTCGCAGGCCGTTTAAAGAGAAACACTCCGGGGCTCGTCGGAGGCTGCAGGAACCCAGACAGCTCCATCTACAGCCGGTAGGAGCGAACAGTGTCGAGCCGGCCGCCGGGCGGCGACGGCCACGCCCTGAGCCCCGGGGCCGGCCCGTCGCGGCGCCTGGGGCCCCCGCCGCCCGGGCCCGCCACCCTCGGGGCCCCCGGGCCGCTCACCTGGGGTCCGCGCCGCCCCCGGCGCACTGGCTGCCGAGCGCTAGGCGGCCGAGCCGCGCAGTGGCAGCGGCGCGCGGCCGAGGCGACGTGCCGGGCGCTGGAGGCGGCTTGATTGGCTCCGACAGCCTCGCTCCCGCCGGCGGCCCCGGCCCCTCGCGCACCCCGAACCCGGGTCGTCGCCTCGCACAACCTGCGCTCACAAAGGGATGGCAGCCAGCCGTCACGCCGAAGAAAGCCCCGCGTCCATGTGACCCGCGCCGCGCCGCCGGGTGCCAGGGCCGCGGGCCGCGCTTCCCGGGTAGCCCGGGGGGTGGGTGCTTTCCACTCGGAGGGGACACAATTCCTTGAATCCCAGGGGCGCCCTGTGCCTCCGAGGGGCCCCCGCGGGCACTAGGGAGGAAACTGAGGCCGAGCGCGGAAGGGACTGTCTGACCTCCACCCGTGGCAGGTTCCGTCCCTTCTCGTGCGCAGGGTCTGTCGAAGCAAGAGAGCCGGACCCCCCTCACCCCCAAAAAAAAAAAAAAAAGAAAGAAAGAAATGGCGGAGAGACAGAACGCGCGACCCTCTGGTCCTGGACAGTTTGAGGGACACGTGGTTAACTGATATCTTCAAGGTGACAAGCACTGGACATGAAAAATAATAATAAAGAAAAGAAATCAAGAAACGCTTAGGAGGGGTGAACCCCAGCTGGAATAAAGTTAGGGGGTGGTGTCAAATAGATCCCCCACCTCACCGGTCCCTGATGAGACCCCAAGCTCATGGGAGGCAACGAGGACAATTGATTGGTTCGTCCTCGGGGCTCCTTAACAAGGACAAGTTAAGGCTGGAGCTCTAAAGCCAGTGGCCCCAGCACGTCCCTGCCCTGCCCTGGGCTCACCTTCCCACCCCTGTCTCTGTCTCGGAGCATTTCCATCTGCCAGTCAACAGACGAAACCCGGCTTGGGTATTGGAAGATCTGACGGAATTGCTGTCATCCAGGACCTCGCCTGTTGTAACTTGCTGGCTTTCATGCGTCCTTGTGTTTCTGAGATCCACCTGTTCTTGCTGGCCTGTCTGGCTCAGCCCTGTTCACACCTGTATAGTACTCCATGGACTAACTGTAAGGAAGTCCAGGGGGAGGGAGGAAAGCAGGCGAGGCCCCAGCAGCACCTGCTCTGCATCTTTTCCCGAGAGAGGGAGACACAGAATATTGGGGGGCTTGAGAAGGGGGCTTTTCACACACCATCAGTATTACCTGCATGAATTGAAGAACTTTTGATGAGAGGGAATAGCAGTGCGTATTGCTACTTGCATTTCCGTTTTGTTTTGTTGTTTTTTTTGTTTTTTTTGCTTTTTGCTTTTTGGGTCACACCTGGCGATGCTCAGGGGTTACTCCTGGCTCTGCGCTCAGGAATTACTCCTCGTAATGCTCGGGGGACCATATGGGATGCCAGGGATTGAACCTGGGCCAGCTGCGTGGCCCCAGTTAGGGCAAGACAAATGCCGTAACTGCTGAACTATTGCTCCGCCCCATTTTCCTGACCCTTGAAAAGCCAAGCATCCAAAACTTCCTGAACCCAAGCTTCCTGAGTTTTCCCCTTGGATATTTCACCAGTGTTTCTGGCGTAACAGCATTTTTTTTTTTTGGGTCACATCCAGCAATGCTCAGGGGTTACTCCTGGCTCTGCACTAAGAAATTACTGCGGGCGGTGCTCGGAGGATCATATGGGATGCCAGGGATCGAACCCAGGTTGGCCGGATGCAAGGCAACGCCCTCCCCACTGTGCTGTCACTCCGGCCCAGTAACAGCGTTTTCGTATCATTTATAAGCTTCTCCAAAAAAGACTCTGAATAGTAATCGTATGATGTGATATAATTATGGGTATGATGGAAGTCTGTCCTTTTATTAGAAAGTGTCTATCAGTTCCAGGAGTCAGTGATACTTTTTTGTTTTTGTTCACTTGGGGAGTATTTAAAAAAAATAATTCTTTGGTTTTTGTTTTGTTTTTTTTTTTTTTGCTTTTTTGGGTGACACCCGGCAATGCTCAGGGGTTTCTCCTGGCTCTGCACTTAGGAATTACTCCTGGCGGTGCTCGGGGACCATATGGGATGCCGGGGATTGAACCCAGGCTGGCCACGGGCAAGGCAAACGCCCTACCCGTTGGGCTATCGCTCTGGCCCCAATAATTCTGTTTTTTAACCACTTAAATCCTCTTTTCAATGGTTGGCCTAAACTTTACAAAATGATTTTTTTTTCCAAAAAAAAAAAAAAAAAAAATGTATTGTATAGATTTAAGTGCTTGGATTCTTGTATTCATGTCATTTTATTTTATTTTTATTTTATTTTTTTTATTTTTTATTTTTTTTTACAATTACAAAGATATACAATTAAAAAGTTCATATTTGGGTTTTGGTCATACAGTGTTCCAGCACCCATCCTGCCACCAGTGCCCATCTCCCACCACCAACGCCCCCGGTTCCCTCCCTCTCCCCCAGCCCTGCTCCATGGCAGGTTCTTTATTTCTTTCCATTTCTCTCTCTTTCTCTTTTCCTTCCCTCCAGACTATGGATTACAGAACATACATTAAAGGGTTGTCATGTGTATCTTTTTGCCTGTATTTAATGCTCAGTTCTAGATTGGCATTAGTACCCTCGACAATTGTTAGCACACTGTTCCATTTTTTGTCTTACCTAGCCTCTGACTCCCACACGTTTGTGATAATTTCCACCTTTGACAAGACCTCCTGATATATGTTTCACTTGACCTTGGATATTGGTATCATAATATGTACATATATATTTATGTTATGCAGATAAATGCAGTCATTCTGTATCTGTCTCTCTCCTGGCTAATTTCGCTCAACATAATCTTCTCCATGTCCATCCATTTATAGGCAAATTTTATAACTTCATTTTTCCTAACAGCTGCATAGTATTCCATTGTGTAGATGTACCAACGCTTTTTATCCAGTCATCGATTTTCGGGCACTCTGGTTGCTTCCAGATTCTGGCTATTGTGAATAATGCTGCTATGAACATAAAAGTAGGGATGGTGTTTCCGCTGCGTATTTTTGGTTTCCCAGAGTAGATTCCTAGGAGTGGTATGGCTGGGTCAAATGGGAGTTCAATTTCTAGTCTTTGGAGGAATGTCCATATTGTTTTCCAGAAAAGCTGTACCAGCCGGCATTCCCACCAACAATGGATGAGTGTCCCCTTTCCCCACATCCACGCCAGCACTTGTTGTTCTTGCTCTTTTGAATATGTGCCAGTCTCTGTGGTGTAAAGTGGTATCTCATTGTTGTACAAAATGAATTTTTAATTTGTGACATTCCCCCTTTATTCGGCCACCCCCAGAGGTGCCCAGGGCTTACTCTTGGCTCTGTGCTCAGGGATCACTCCTGGAGGCTCTAGGGAGCATATGGGGTGCCAGGGATTGAACCTGGATGGCCATATGCAAGTCAAGCACCCTACTGGCTGTACTATGGCTCCAGCACTGAGCTTTATTATTATTATTATTATTATTATTATTATTATTATTATTATTATTATTTTGCTTTTTTGGGTCACACCTGCGATGCTCAGGGGTTACTCCTGGATTTGCTTTCAGGGATTACTCCTGGCGGTGCTCAGGGGACCATATGGGATACCAGGGAATCGAACCCGCCTCAGCCATGTGCAAGGCAAATGCACTGCCCGCTGTGCTATCGCTCCTGCCCCAGATTTTTAATTTTTAAGAGCCTACTTCTCATATATCCGACTCTTCACTTGTGCCCTGTTAGTAGAATGTAAAAACAGGTTATTCACTATCCTTTGTGCTGTTGTTTGCATACATTTTTGTTTCTAAAGGCTGAGATCCACATGATAACATATTGTTATATTGCTAATTGTGCACAGGGCGATCTCTTGACTTTGTTCACGACAAATGTGCACTAGTATAGGTGGTAAGGCTCTTTGTGACTGACTTGGGTTCCATCCCCTGAGCCCAGAGCCTGGAGTAAGCTTTGAGCACTGTTGGGCGTGAACCAAACCAAAACAAAAACAAAAATTGTCTTGGGATTAGTGGTTTTCTTCTTAGTTTGCTTTCTTCTCGGTTGCAATGCCTTTTATTTTTTTTTTAACTTTTTTTTTTTGGGGGTCACACCCAGCCATGCTCAGGGGTTACTTCTGGCTCTGCAGTCAGGAATTACTCCTGGCGGTGCTTGGGGACCATATGGGATGCCAGGGATCGAACCCGGGTCAGCCGCATGCAAGGCAAATACCCTCCCTGCTGGACTATTGCTCCGGTCCCCTATCACAATGTCTTTGGCATGTCTCATTTTTTTTTATAGCTTTTTATTTATTTATTTATTTTAGTATTTTATTGTACCACAATGAGATATACAATTACAAAGATGTTCATATTTGGGTTTTGGTCATACAGTGTTCCAGCACCCATCCCTCCACCAGTGCCCATCTTCCACCACCAATGTCCCCGGTTCCCTCCCCAGCCCACCTCCATGGCAGGTTCTTTATTTCTTTCCCTTTTTCTCTATCTCTCTCTTTTCCTCCCCTTCCAGATTGTGGATTACAGAACATACATTAAAGGGTTGTCATGTGTATCTTTTGCCTGTATTTAATGCTCAGTTCTAGATTGGCATTAGTACCCTCGACAATTGTTAGCACACTGTTCCATTTTCTGTCTTACCTAGCCTCTGACTCCCACACTTTTGTGATAATTTCCACCTTTGACAAGACCTCCTGATTGCATGTCTCATTTTTGTTTTAAAAAAAAAAGGTTCCAAAACTTACTTGTTCTACTGCACCCTTTACAGAAAAAAAAAATCAGTGCCCTCCTGCTAATCTTCCTTCTTTAAGAGAACAAGCAAAGTGCTCCTATTGGCACCATCCACTGATGGGATTGGTCCAGTGCCCACCCCCAGGGATGGTACTGCACACTCTGGGAAAAAATCATGGTTTGCCTTTCGCACTGTTCAGCTTTTTAATCTAGTGTTGGGGGAAATATTTTCACACGATGATGCATCTTTTCTGAGGTGTGCTCAGAGCCTAAACCCTCCCTTTGCACTGTGCAGTTCCGTGGCTTTCCGCATTACCAGAGTTGTGCCATGTCCCCCGTGACCTAAGTCGGGGATATTTGCACCACTCCAAAACCATCCCTGCGTGTTGGGGGCAGAAGGGATAGTACGGTTAGAGGGCATTTGCCTTACACACGGCTGACCTGAGTTCAATGCCAGGCACCCCCTATTGTCCCTGGAGCAACGCCAGGAGTGATTCCTGAGTGCAGAACCTGGAGTAAGCCTTGAGTGTTGCCAGGTGTGGCTCCAAACTAAAATAAAACAAACAAAAAAATAAACCCCCCAACAGCAAAGAACATCCCTGCTCTCAACAGCAGTCTGTTCACACCCCAACCACCCCACTCAGCCTTTAGCAGCAACTAATCTACTTCCTGTCTATGGAGTTGCTATTGAGTATTTCAGATCCATAGAATCATATCATCTGTGCTCCACTTTATGACCTTTCACCCTACATAATGTATAACCTTAAGAATAAGGTTGGGACCGGAGTGATAGTACAGCGAGAAGGACATTTGCCTTGTATATGACCAGCCTGAATTCGACCTCCTGCATCCCATATGGTGTCCCCTGACACTGCCAGGAGTAACTCCTGAGTGCAGAGCCAGGAGTAACCTCTGAGCATTGCTGGGTGTGATCAAAAAAGTCAAAACAAAAGAAAGAGAAAGAAATAAAGAAAGAGAGAGAGAAAGAAAGAATGAAAGAAAGAAAGAAAGAAGAAAGACAGACAGACAGACAGAAAGAAAGAAAGAAAGAAAGAAAGAAAGAAAGAAAGAAAGAAAGAAAGAAAGAAAGAAAGAAAGAAAGAAAGAAAGAAAGAAAGAAAGAAAGAAAGAAAGAAAGAAAGAAAGAAAGAAAGAAAGAAGATAGAAAAAGGTTAATGGAAATGAAAGATAGTACAGAGGTTAAGGTAGGTAATTGGGTCCCACTGGTGCTGGGTTGAGTCCCTTAGATCCACTCAGATGGTTCCCCAGCTCTGTCAGGAATTGCCCCCTGAGCACAGAGCCAGAAATAGCCCCAAACAAAAAACAAAGAACAAGATTCATGAGAGTTGCAGCACAGATCAGCTTGATGTTCCTTTTCATTTCCAAATACTATTCCATCTGATGCACATGCCAGTGTTATTGTTCACTTCCCCAGCTGAGAGACAGTGGGATTGTTTTGACTCTCTGGCTCTTAGGAAGAATGTCTACAGTTTTGTACTGACGGATGCTTTCCCTTCTCTGGGTGTGGAATAGTTGGGAACTGCATACATAAGCCAAATGTTTAACACTTTGGGAGCTACTAAACTGTTTTTCCAAAGTGGCTGGCCCCTCTCATAAACACAGAAACAGCATGGGGTGGGACGCTGGGTTCTCCACCTTCTCACCCACACTTGCGATGTGGGTCTTGTTCTGGTGCCCAGGAGTGCAAGCGAAGTGAGGTACTGAAGGGCTCAGGTGTTGAGAACCCTTATAGAGCACATCGGAGGTTCTTGGAGGTCTTGTTTAGAGGAATGTCTCAGAACCTTTGCGTCACAGCATTATAAATTCTGTTGATATTTTGTAATGTTTATAAGTTATGATCTTTTTCAGAAGTGGAAGTTTCAAGTTAAATGGAAAAATATTCATAGCCTAGAATTTAGCCTCTTAACCGGTTGTCATGCTCTCCATTGCCGCATAGCTTCTAGCACTCTTGACTTCTTATAGTTCTTGACAAAAGAAATGCTCGTTTTTGATGTTACAAAGGGGTGTGGAGTGATAGACCAGTGGTTAAGGCATTTGTGTTGCAAGAAGCCTGGCCCGGGTTTGATCCCGGGATCCCATATGGTCCCCCTGAGCCCCGCCAGGAGTAATTCCTCAGTGCAGAGCCAGGAGTAACCCTGAGCATTGTTGGGCGTGACCCAAAAAGGCTAAATGAATAATAAAAAACAAACAAACGAATGAATGAGTGAATGAATGAATGAATAACAAGGGGGTAAAATCCCTCCCCGTGAAGAGGTGACTACCCTGCCTGCCTCCCCGGCAGCACTGGGCCCTCACATGAATGGAGCCAGAGAGTCTGGTTTCATTGGCGCTCTAACCCAGGGTCATCTCTGCAGCGGCAGGTGGTCAGAACTGTCTTTTTTGGTGACTGAATAATATGCCATTGTATATTTTTCTCATCACATTTGACTTGCTCTCTCATCTGACAGAGGTGACAGATAACCAAACCTGATGTGATAATGCTGCAGCTGTTTCCCGAGATTCTGCCTTCAGAATGTTAGC